>JASTWR010001243.1:0-51653 GCA_030770355.1 Harpagoxenus sublaevis
ATTTTTTACATAATATCTCAACTTAATTAAATATTAAAAATTTACATTGTTTTTTTTTGCACAAAAGTTTCAACGCAGGTATTTATTACGAAAAGCGCGCGATTATAATTTTTGCAGATTTTTTATATTAAAATTATTTTCTTTTACTAAAAAATGGTAAAATATTTAAAAAAACAGAAACGGACAAATTTCTTTTTTATTTATTGCAAAATTCAAGTAGTTTTACACGGTATTGCCAAAACGATAGATTGCATACATATACAGTGTATACGCGTGTCACGAATAATATAGGAATATTAAATTAACTCTTTGATGACTCTTTAATTAATTTTGAATTCTATTCAGTTCTATTAAATTAGAAGGTTATTTATAAGGACCTAAGATTTATGCGTTTAAAAATGCCTGATTATGCGAGAAATTTTATTGAAATTATGCTAAATTATGCGGTCTAAAATAAGCTGAAATTTTGTGTGTATGATCTTGTCTTAGTATGTATTTTAAATACCATTATTGCTTTGGGACAAACCACTGTCTAGCAGCAGAGATAGAGTTTAATGAGTACACTGAGGGTCGAGGGAAATAAAGAATCAAAATACAGATACAATAATCCATTTTATCTATATAGAGGCAGTTTATTAAATAAAAAAAATTAAATTTAAATATGAAATATGCATGGAACAATTTTCTAATTTGAGTTATAATTGTTATAAAATTTAATCAATAAAGAACATAAAATAAACAAAGTATCTAGAGATACAACACAAGCAATACTAGTAACTTAACTGAAAAATAAAGGTACAGAAGGTGTGACCAGAATTCACTAGATTTTAAATTTTTTTATGTCTGATCTTGACACAAAGACAAAAATAAAAATAATGTTATGCTATGTTTGCACAAGCTTGTTAAAAATCTTAAAATAGAATAACAATAAATCACATTTAAAAGGACTAGTGATAGCATATTATTACAATCATATAAAATACTCTTTAGGATTTTGAGTAACTTTGGTTGGGTTTCTCCCATAAAATAAATAAAAAAGCTATCCTTATTAATATTATTCTTAAAACAAAAAAATCAGATTTTTTTCTCTTAAGTCTTACACAAATCAGTACTAATCATAATTTAGATCATCCCGATCATCCGGATCATCCCCAAAATAAAGTGACAACATAATTCGGCATTCTCAGCCTTGAGATTACATCTCTTGGGGGTTACAATATCAGAGTACGCAGAGAAAGCTCTCTTTGCATCAAACTTTGGACACTGAACAATGTATAACTTGCAAACACTGTAAAGCAAAGGTAAAATTTGTGGCCAGCATCCCATAACCGCACTTCAGTAACAAGATCAACTTTATTTGAATCGCACCGTGTAAGGGCGTCTTTCATTTCATCTGTAAATATAGCATACATAACAAGAAACTGCGACAAGGGGACGTCTCGAAAGATCAGGAATGGTAGCTTTGGCTTCTTTAATAACTGATTCAAATATAACATCATGATTATGATGAAAATACGGTGTTTTGGCCAACATTATGCGAAATTATGCGGGAGAAGGAAAATGACATATGCTGCGAAAGGTCTCAATTATGCGTTATTGTGCGCATAAGTAATCGGGTTCTACTGGTGTCCCAACACTTAGAATAGTGAAAAGAGTTTGTTTCAATAGGTTTTTACAAATTATGCGATTATGCTCGAGCATAAATCTTAGGTCCTTAGTTATTTAATATTTGGAGTATATTAATTTAATCAGAATTATATATGTGAAAATATCAATTAATATAAGTAAACAAGAGTACTTTTTTCAATTAATCTTAGTATAAACTTTTCCGATCGAAATTTTACTTGATTTTCATTACGCAAAGTTACTAACGATAAAATGGATATGATTGTTAATGCATGCTATACACTGTATGTCAGTTTCCGGGATGCTCTGCATACTCTATTTGCAAAGTAATTAATTACGCTCTCTGTTGCTCAAAAAACAAGATGTGTGTGTGTGTGTGTGTGTATTATATGTGTAAATATGCCATAATTAATGTGATTCGAAGAATATATATGGTACATATAGAAGTATATAATTTGCAATTTGGTGGAATGCAGCATGCCGACTAGCGATCGTAGACGAGAATGCATTGGTCATATACAGGGTGTTTTGCACGTAAGAAAACCATGGAAAAAATCGAATGCACACAGTCACGAGTTATAAAATTAACGTTGCCTCGGAGTAAATTTAATATGATGTACAAACTTTAAAATTAACGTGCGAACATTATTTGCTACACTGTATTACGGTTAACAATGCTGTGGAACTTATATAGCCTGCGTTTTCGTTTAATGCAAAATTTTTAGAAACACGTTCGGCGACTTTCATTAAATTTTATATAAAGGAGATTAGGAATACTAAGGAATTTCGAGGTCTACCACGAAAAAATTCAAATAAGATAATGGAATTGATTGAGAAAAGTAAAATATATGAAGTCAGCGCATATAAACTTTTGTCACCATTTCAATCAGATAAATTTACATTGGCTAATATGTAATTCATATAATATTGCGATTTTAAATATTTACAAATATATTCTAGCTTTTAATTCTTATATAAAATAGTGTTTTTTTAAAAGAGGGCCTTTTATTAATTACATAACGTTATTCTTTGTAAAACATTGAGTCTAAAAGTCCTGAACCATCTTTGTTGTATAATACTATATAATATACTTAATACAGCAGTAGTTATTAAGTATATTGATGGATGGTCCATATCGCGAAGAAATCATCTTGACAAATATTATCGTTTATGTAGTAAACGGAAAGAGCATTGTTGTAACGACTTGAGCTGAATGACAGTAAGTGTGACTGTGCGTTTGTTAAGAGGGAACTGTTGTCAAGTACTTCAATCTATACTAAAGAAATCAGTGTATTTGTATAGAATTATTGCGTCGGACTTAAGAGTTTTATTTACAACATAAATATCAATATGTGAACTAGATATGGTAAAGTGTACGTAATAACGCATAAAAATTTCAACTTAATTTTGACATAATAATGCAAGAAAGAAACTCATATGACTTTTTGCTTTTGATACTATATACATATATTATTGTACTATATACGTTTATATATTTTGAAGGTTATTTCTACAAATTCTATAATAATTTATTCTACATAAAATAATTATTATATATAGACAAGAATTATAAATATTATTTAAATCCAGAACTTGATTAGGAATTATAATAATTATATTGAATACTGTTAATATATTATAGTGTCTGAATATATATTCTATAATTTTAATTATACATTTATATACATACATACATGTTATTAAAACTAATAATATGTTTATAGATTATTACATAAAACGTTATTATAAGATATATAAATAAATTGATATAAAGAAAATTCAAGACGATACTATGTTAATTATTAATAAATAACCTCGGTTGTACCTTTTAGGGTTAATAAAGCCATTAGTAAATTATATTGTAAGAAAATTGATGTTTGAATCATAAAATAAAACCGTTTTGCGTTATGTAAAAACCTTGAAAAAATCAAAGTATTATATTTGTACCTCGAAAAAACCTAAGTAACAAGTGGTACACGTAGTCATCTTTGTACCTCGAAAAAAACTTAAGTAACGGGTGGTATACGTAATACCTTGAAAAATAAGATATACTGTTCATATAAGATGCGTAATATTACAAAAAGGCATGATATCCGTACAAAATTACCTTTTACAAAAAGGTACAAAAAAAGACGCCAAGCACGCGTGGTGCACCTCGAAAAAATCGAAGTAATATCTTTACCATCGAAAAAATCGAAGTAATATATTTGTTACCTCGAAAAAATCGAAGTAATATCTTTATCTCGAAAAAATCGAAGTAATATATTTGTACCTCGAAAAAATCGAAGTAATATCTTTACCTCGAAAAATCGAAGTAATATATTTGTACCTCGAAAAAATCGAAGTAATATCTTTACCTCGAAAAAATCGAAGTAATATATTTGTACCTCGAAGAAATCCAAGTTATATATTTATTTTTTAAAAATATTACAACCCAAGTGACACATCACAAAATTGTGTTATCTTTTATTCAATTCAAGTGATTATCTATAAAAAAAAAGAAATGATATCTTTAAATTGCGCCAATTAAAATTTTTTAAATCCAACAAGGGAATACAAGGTACTTAAACAATATGTATTTTTTAATAAAATAAAAGATTTAATCACAAACAATTACAGACAGAGGTATAACAGTACAAAATAAACATGTTTTATTAAAATTAATACATTTTTCTTGTAAAAAAAAACTTGGCGCTGCTAGACCTCGAAATATAATAAAGTATTATGTTGAATTACATTAAGTACAAATTAAAATTACAAGAAACTTTTTTTTACAATGAAACTTATATACTAAAGAAACGTAATCTTAAACCTACTCCGCATAATCGCTTTGACAACGCAACGCCTTACAAATGTAAACTTATCCTATACTTAATTCTAATTGTTTTACAATATATAACGGACACCTTACAAACGTTAACTTATCCTATACTTAATTTTAATCGCTTTCACAATATTCAACGCACGCCTTAAAAATTTAAACTTATCCTATACTTAATTATAAGTCGTATCATTCGCCGTCACTGCCCGTATCACTCGCTCGCACATACACACGTTGATAATAATTATTATTACTCTCATTGCATTCTTCCTTGAATTATTTTTATCGTCCTTATTTAGTCAAAATTATAGTACTTTATTATATTTCGAGGTCTAGCAGCGCCAAGTTTTTTTTTACAAGAAAAATGTATTAATTTTAATAAAACATGTTTATTTTGTACTGTTATACCTCTGTCTGTAATTGTTTGTGATTAAATCTTTTATTTTATTAAAAAATACATATTGTTTAAGTACCTTGTATTCCCTTGTTGGATTTAAAAAATTTTAATTGGCGCAATTTAAAGATATCATTTCTTTTTTTTTTTATAGATAATCACTTGAATTAAATAAAAGATAACACAATTTTGTGATGTGTCACTTGGGTTGTAATATTTTTAAAAAATAAATATATAACTTGGATTTCTTCGAGGTACAAATATATTACTTCGATTTTTTCGAGGTACTCATATACGTGTAAAAGAATTTTTTCTTCGATGCATTGCACTTCTCGCAAAATGCACAACATTTAAAAGCTTCGAAAGCTTGTTACGCGACACTTTGATAGTAGCTTTTTTTGAGACCAAAGACGTAAATTCGAATGACAACTGTTTTAGTGCCCAAAAACGACTGATCCAGAACATTAAATCAGTAAACGAAAAAGAAATCGATGCTGTAATAGAAAAAGAAATAAATTATAAAAATAATAATTCCAAAAATAATTTTGCAGTAGATCTTGAAACTTTCGAGTTCGACGTAACCGGAAAATTGAGTATTTTTTTACAAGAACTTGAAAATGATTGTAAACAGAAAGCACAAATAGGTGACCGACCAAATCCATATTGGTGTCCGAATTTCGCGAATAGTCTTCTAAGAATAAGTAAACATTTTACTCTTTGGACATGAGTATTGGCACCATATGGGACTATTGCAACTTCTTTGCGAAGCGAAAAATATTTTCGTGAATTAAAAAATCTGATTTTAAAAGGTGATCGGAACCTTCGTGTTGACAAGTTTATAATAAAACACATACGATCAATTTCCGGCACTGAAAAACTTTTGAACGCTGCTTGCGATTCCACTGATAAATCTCAAATAATTATTACATCGAGTGAAATTTCGAAATTGGATATGTCTACCTCAGAAATCTCAAAATCAGAAAATGCGGTATCAAAATTTGACATGATCTCAAAAATCGACACTAAATTAGAAATAGAAGAAATTTTGAACTGCGGTGAAATTGAAAAACTCAGTGTTTCACATGAAGAACCCATAGAACTTGATGCAGTTTCAAAATTCTGTGAAACTGAAACCTCGGAGTTTTCGACATCTAATGAGACCTATTGAGAAAGCTGAGATGAATGTAAAGCATTTTGAAGGAATTTATTCATTTTTATACAAAGAAAAAAACTGGGGTGGAAAAAATTTGTCAAGAACCGAATCATGTAACATCGAAAATCAGGCAAAACGAACAAAGTATGAAATTCTATGTCCAATGGTTGATAGCGTCGTCGATGAGCCTGATGCTAATCTTCTCAAAGAAAAATTAAATGTAGAAACATCAAAACGGGGCAAGTATTTAACTCCGTGTCCGGACATTGAAAACATTCTTCAGAAGCCTAGTAGAAACGCTAATTTACCGTTATTGGAAAACGGACAACTATTGGGGCGAGTTCGCGTAGCAGGAAAAGATGTGACATTTTACAACACGTGCCCGTTTGATACACTTGCGCATTCCGTGTTAGCAGGTTACCGAAATTGGGCCAGTTATCATAATTATATTACAGTTTCGAAGAATGAGTTTTATGATTTCATAAAAACATTTTCAACTTATGGAGCAGTTGCCCAAACATATAAGAAACGATCAACGCTACTGAGCAATATATTTGAGGTGAAAAATAATGAAATTAATTGCTATTCTAACATTAGTAACTTGGTTTCTTCAAACTTATTAACCAACAAACTTTCGTATCAAATCACGCAGCAATGTTGTGATTGTGGCGATATTATCGATAATCGCCCGGTTATTGACATAAATACAAAGCCTTTCTATAAAAAAGGTATGCAGGCTCTTGAAAGTTCTATTAATGATAAAATATGTGATAAATTCTATAAGAATTGCATTCGATGTGGGTCGAACAATGTACTTTCAAAAGTTTCTAGTGGAAATCATCTCTTCATCGACATCGAATGCTTGCAATGGTTAAAACTTGCTGCAAACATGGGTTACAAAAACTGGCCTGGAGAATTTACTATTTCACAAATTCCCTCAAAGTTAATAGTTGGCAAATTAAATTATAGATTAGTTTCTGCCATAGAATATATTGGGAATTCAGATCCAAAATATGTCGGACATTACGTGGCGTACATCCGTCGAATAACCGGGCGATGGGAGGTTCATAACGACTTAGGTGCCAATAAAAAACCAATCCTAATAACAGCGAGAGCATTGCTACAAAAGAGAAAATTAGCAATGCTAATGTATGTAAAAGAAACGTAAGCAATAAAGAGACATGAGGGGACATAAAACAAACATTCTGAAATATTAAAGTAAAAAGGAAAAGGTCCCTGGCATAGATATAGACATATTCAATAAATAATATATTAATATTATTTTATAATTTTTAATATTTTATTCTTTTATATAATTAAAATAGCTTATATTAATAATAAACATAAAATATAAAATAAATAAATAAAAAACAAAATATATTTATAAAAACAAAAAAAATAAGTATTATAAAAAAGCAAAAAAAAACCAAAATGGAACTAGAATCCTGTCACGTCCTCGTCGTTAGTTCCGGATTACACTAAGCGCAGGAATATAACAATTATGCAATAGATTTACCCGATGCGGTTACACCTCCGAATAATTTCATAATGGTCACATGAAATCCATTAAACTCCCACGTAGAAAAAACAATCATCATTTGTTAACTATTCAAACTATTCAAAGTTTTATCTCAAAAATTTAACTAGACATACCTAAACGTTTTCTAACGATTCTGTGTCGAACCCCGTTGACCGTTTTGCGATATCTTATAAAATAGCGGATTTACCGTTTTATTGTTATGTCTAATAAAAAAAAAGACGCCAAGCACGCGTGGTGTACCTTGAAAAAATCGAAGTAGTTATCTTTGTACCTCGAAAAAATCCAAGTAATATCTTTACCTTAAAAAAACCAAAGTAATATATTTACCTTGTGTGCACTCGCGAGCGGGTATCGTTCTTTGAGCGCGGTGGGCTGGTATAGCCTTGTAATAAGACCCGGCAGTCAAGGTACTTAGGATCGGTAGGATCGAGAAAACGACGTTTATTCGGATGTGCGGTATATTGGTATCGACTTTTATTCGTTCGTTACAACGGTACAAAATCTTCTGAGTGCGAGCGGTATGTCAGCTGAATTTCGGAGCGGTCGCTAGAGCGCGCGAGGAGGGGGAAGATAGTTCGAGAAATAACGCGAGTATTTTCGAGAAACGGAGCTGGCTTTCGTGGAAATTCGAGGGAACTCCAGGCGCTGACAAGGTCTCGCGCGTAAACACGTGAACGACAACACGGCGAGGAATGCGGGTCGATGATCGCAAGTTTCGCGATTCCCGAACATACCGCCCGCCTCGAATACTTATATTCGAAACGAGAATTAACACACAGTAATGTGCCGCATAATGTAAAATATAATACAGTTGTTGAATACGTTGATATATGGATACAATGAAACTTAAATCTAAAGGAACAGCGGAATCTTAAATCTAAAGAAACAGCGAAATTTTACATCAACGGAAACAGCGAAATCTTAAATCTAATTGCGTTTATACATATTTACATTGGTTTTGATCAAAAGACGGAACGCATTACGGCCGCGAGCCGCCCGCCTTGACCGCTTCTCCTTCGGTTGCGGTATTTATGTCGATCGGCAAGAAACAAAGCTTGACGATGGGTCGCTTGTATTCGGAGCGCGCGGTTTTGACGGTGACGACGCGCGTCAGACCATCCTCCCCGGGATGACAAGCAATAATGCGTCCAAGTTCCCAATGACTGGGGGGAGCGAGCGGATTACGCATTAGCACGATCCGACCGACGGTGGCCAGATTTTGGACAACGCGCCACTTCGGGCGTTGTTGGAGCGTATGCAAATAATCGCCTACCCACGACCTCCAAAAACCTTCAGAAATTCGTTGCACTAATTGCCAACGCGAGAGCCGGTTCTCGGTTATGTCGAGTACGCTCGGCTCCGGGATTGCGACAAGGTTGGCGCCGATCAAAAAATGACCGGGAGTAAGGGCGCGGTAGTCGTCGAGACTATCGGAAATTGATGTGATCGGTCGCGAATTTAGGCACGCTTCGACACGGCATAATAGCGTAATCATCTCCTCGCATGTAAGCGTGTGAGATCCTATACATCGCTTTAAGTGGTATTTGACGCTACGTACTCCGGCCTTCCATAATCCGCCGAAATGTGGAGCCGCAGGAGGGAGGAAATGCCATGCTATTTGATCGCCTGCTAATTTGTTAAGAAAATTTGGATCGCGCACGGCGGCGTTACAAGCGGCGGCGAGTTCTCGTTTGGCGCCCTGGAATGTCGTACCATTATCTGAGTACATGCTATGGGGAAGTCCGCGCCGCGCGACAAATCGGGTAAACGCCGCAAGGAAGGCCGCCGAGCTGTAATCGCTTACCAGCTCTAAATGAATCGCTTTCGTGGTCATACAAATGAATAAGGAGATGTAGGCCTTGTGAGCCTTATGACCTCGTCCCTTTGCAGGCCGCACGAGTATCGGTTCTGCATAATCGACTCCGGTATGCTCAAACGCGCGCGAAGATCGATTGACTCTGACGTCGGGTAAGTTACCCATGAGCTCCGCCGGCACCATAGCCTTTTCGCGAGCGCATTTAACGCATCGGTATAGGACCGCCCGTACGGTTGCCCTTGCGCGCAAAAGCCAGAACTCGGTACGGAGATAAGCGAGGGTAATATGAGGGCCTCCGTGTAGAGTGTTATGGTGAGCGTGCGATATGATGCGAGATAATAACGGATGGGACGCTAGGACGATCGGATGTTTGGTTGACTCATGAAGATCGGATTTTTGCAGTCGCCCTCCGACTCGTATCAGACCCTCGGTGTCGAGATACGGATTAAGAGCGACAAGTGAACTTGATTTAGGTACGCGTTCGTTTCGTTTGAGACTCGCAGTCTCTTGTGGAAACAAGTCACCTTGAATGGATTTGAGCCAAAAGATCTTGGCTGTTTGAATTTCGCGTGGAGTTATTGCGAGCGATTGATTGATCTCAGCACCGGTTTTCGGTGTGAAATTGAGGCGAGAGCGAAGGATTCTTGTGAATCGCATAATATAGGCCGTCACGGTAAGCAGCTTAGACCATGAAGAATAGCGCGTCGCGAGATCCCATGGTTCAACACGTGCGACGCAAGCATGTATGACGACGCGGTTTTCGATCGAGATTTCAACCTCGGTTGGAGACGAGCATGAGGTCGGCCAATGCTCAGGGGATTGTTTTAGCCAGGACGGCCCTGACCACCAAAGGGTGCAATCGGCGAGCTCGCCAGGGCGCAAGCCGCGAGATGCGCAGTCGGCGGGGTTGTCCGCCGTCGGAACATGATGCCAGATAGCTGCCGGTAGCAGACTTTGCGTCTTGGCGACTCGATTCGCGACGAAAACCTTCCATCGTGATGGAGGCTGTTTTAGCCACGCTAAGACGATCCTTGAGTCGGTCCAACAGTGATGTTGGAGGTTCTGAATGTCGAGATTCGAAAGAACGAAGGACATTAAACGTGCTAGAAGCACCGCGCCGCAGAGCTCTAGTCGTGGCACGCTTAATGTTTTGATTGGAGCGACCTTCGATTTCGCGACGAGAATGCACACGGTAACGGGGCCGTTTCTCGGTACGAGACGGAGATATACGACCGCGGCGTAAGCCTTTGTTGAAGCTTCCGAGAACCCGTGAAGTTCACAATGAGCGATATTGGGACCGTAATTTGTCCAGCAAGGGATCGAGATGAGTTTGAGACGCGGCAATTGATTGTGATATTCGCGCCATTGTTCTAATAGATCGTACGGCAGCATAACTACGACCAGGTTATTTTGTAGTTTGCGACCGATTACCAAGTGATGGTTTAGCGAGGTGCCGTTCGATGTAACGCAGGAAGCGTTAAACACGACCCGAAGTTGCGTGGTAACGCTGCTTTCGCGAAAAACAGCGTGGTGCGGAATGTAATAAATTTGAGAGTTACTTGATTTTGCGTCGGTGTCATTAACCTTGGTCATGTGACCGAGCTTCTCGTATTGCTCTAGGAATTCGCGATATAACGCGGCTTTATTTGGCTCTCGAAGGAGTCGACGTTCCGCGCGGTATAAACTGGACAACGCGGTAGCTCGGGATTCACCAATGTCTATCGGGGGACCGTTTTTGAACGGTAACCGCACGACGTATCGCCCCTCCGGCGTGCGGGAGTGAGTGGCGGCAAAATGCTCTTCGCATTGTCGCTCTTCGGGACTTAAATGGTTTTCGTGAGGGACTTCTTCGATCTCCCAAAATTTACGAAGATCGAGATCAAGGCTTTTGATGATTGTGCCATGATTAGCATGAACGGAATCAGGGTGGAAGGAACGGGCGGAAGAAATCGGTCCGGAAATTATCCACCCGAGTGTCGTGTTCTGAGCGATGGGCTCGTTATCGGCTCCTTTACGGACGCCTTCTAAAATAAGCATGCCGTACAAATCGGCTCCGATTATTAAATCGATCGGATCAGAGCTCATGGGATTCTTATCCGCCAACGTCAAGTCAAAAATGAGCGCCCATTGGAGCGTCGATTGAGCGCGATTCGGTGCGTACTTTGAAGGCGATTGAATTACGTACGCGGTAGTCGAGTATGCAGGTTTGTCGCCAAACGAAGGTGTTATGCGAATACGTGCGACGGAATGCGACAACGATTGCGAGTCTCCAATGCCGGTAATAGGTGTAGTTTGTTTTATTTTCGCGAGACGCAACCGTTGAACGATATTTCCGGAGATTAAAGTCGCAACGGAACCTTGGTCGAGCAGAGCGCGGGCGTAAACAAAGTGACCTTGAGGCGAGTAAACACGCACTCGAGCGGTTGCTAAAAGTACGGTTGACTTCGGCATTATCGTCTTCAAAATTAAATGAGACGCGATCTCGGTATCGTTGTCGCTGTCTTTTGATGCGACGGTAGGAACGGATTCTACGCTGGGCGATTTTGCATCGTCCGTGAAATGTAGTAGGGTGTGATGTCGCTTATGACAAGTTTTACAGGACCGCACGTTTTTACAATCTTTTAGCGAATGATTACGCCCGAAGCAATTAATACAACGGTTTTCTTTTGTCACATACTCGTATCGCTGCGACGGAGTATATGCTAAGAACGACGCACATTGATACAATAGGTGCGCGGATTTGCACATCGGGCACGCAAGGTTTGCAGCTGTTGTCGAATGGGAAGCGATCGATTTCGATTTCGGCGACTTTTGCGAACCGTCGGTGGTTTTCTCGGATTTCGAAGGCGAGATCGCCTCGAAAGCACGGATACGCGATTCTAGAAATTTATCTAACTCGTTATAGGTGGGATAATCGACCGTTTCGCTCATCTGTAATTCCCATGCCTTCCGGGAAGATTTATCGAGCTTTTGCGAAATCAAAAAAACGAGGATATCGCTCCAAGTGTCGACGGGACGATCGAGGTTTTTAAGCGCTTGAACCGAGGTGTTTGCTTTGTCGCGCAAATTCTGAAGGTCTTTGAAGGTTTCGGACGCGATCTGTGGCAACGAAAATAACGTTTGCAAATGGCCGTTAATTAAACGACGTTTATTTTCATAACGCGACGAGATGAGATTCCATGCCACCGTAAAATTCGCGTCGGTGATCGCGAGGTGGGTGAGCGCGCTACTTGCATCTCCCGATAAACTCGAACATAAATAATGCATCCGATCTACATTCGATAAAGTTCTATTATCTATAATCATAGATTTAAAGCGATCGCGGAAGCTTTCCCAGCGGTCGAAAGATCCGTTGAAGGTCGGCAGGTTGATCCGCGGAAGCTGAGCCGTGGGACGGAGGATTGTATTTGAAGCGTGACTTACATTGAGGTCGACTTCGTCGTTGTCAGAAACCTTGGCCAGTACCTCGGACATGTAGTCCAGCGCCTCGTCAAACTGGTCCTCGCAGGCTTCGAACTGGTCATTGCAGTAATACGGCAGCTCCTCGGCGGTGCTCACGTCGAGGGATGCCCTGATCTTAGCGTCCAAGTCCCGCGAAGTCGAGAACTTCTCTTTGAGGGCTGCGATTCGGCTCTGCACCACCGCCTTCGTCATCTTGGCTTGACCCAATTTTTTGAAGTTGGATAGAGATCGAGATATTGATCCCATCAATTGGCTCTGTTTTGCCAGGAGCTCGTCTTGTGAAGATGCCATGGTGAACGGGTATCGTCACTAAGCACTCCGAAAGTCGTATGGTACGATTCGTCTTGACTCCGAATCTGGCTCGAAGGACCAAAAATGTGCACTCGCGAGCGGGTATCGTTCTTTGAGCGCGGTGGGCTGGTATAGCCTTGTAATAAGACCCGGCAGTCAAGGTACTTAGGATCGGTAGGATCGAGAAAACGACGTTTATTCGGATGTGCGGTATATTGGTATCGACTTTTATTCGTTCGTTACAACGGTACAAAGGCTTCTGAGTGCGAGCGGTATGTCAGCTGAATTTCGGAGCGGTCGCTAGAACGCGCGAGGAGGGGGAAGATAGTTCGAGAAATAACGCGATTATTTTCGAGAAACGGAGCTGGCTTTCGTGGAAATTCGGGGGAACTCCAGGCGCTGACAAGGTCTCGCGCGTAAACACGTGAAACGACAACACGGCGAGGAATGCGGGTCGATGATCGCAATTTAACATATGAGATGTTTTGCGATTCCCGAACAGACACTAAATCATACATGCCAAAGGTTCGCGCGTGGAGACAATAAACCTCGTGTCACGAGAAACAAAAAAAAGTAGAGAGGATTCCAGCGCTTCCAAAAACATCTCTCGAAAACCGATCCCCGTTTTTGCGCGTATCTCGGTGATTCTCTATGGCATTATTCGTATATCCACCTCCCTGTAAAACTACGATGATAATATAATAATAACAATAATAAATTCTTCACGCCTCCTCCTCGCGCGGTATCCCGTAATGTCCCCACGGGAGAGTGTCGAACGAGCCGGGAACGACGAACCGCTTGTCGTCGTGGGGGCTGAGAGCGAGCTTCCGCTCGGATACGGTGCGCACCTGGTGCAACCTCGAGCGGATGCACGATTGACGCCTCGACTGCTCCAGCGAGTCGTTTAGACATCGCATGTAGTCCTCGAACGATATCGTTCTCGCGACCACGTTCCTCTTGACGCCCTTCACCTTCTTCGTGTCGCTCCTCCCCGCTACCCTCGTGGCGTACATCTTCGACCTGAGCCCCACAAACTCGGTCATGACGGCGCCGTCGTTCTCGTCCTTCATGAGGCCCGGTATTTTCTCGCTTGCGCGCGGCATGCCGTACGCGTTGGTCTCGGGGTAACCGCTCGTGTCGAACCTGGCGATGTCGCGTTTCACGTCCTCGTACGCGTCGTCGCACTCGAGGAGTTATATGAGACTCTCGGTGTCCGTGTACATTATCTTGCACCTCTCGCCGTACAACGGCGCCATGTAGTCGTAATGAAAATCGTACACGCGCGTCTTCGATATCTCGAGAACGCACATCCCGACGTAGATCGGCTTGCCGAGCATCACCTCGAGCCTGCGCAGCTCGACGGCGACGAGATCCTCCGCGAAGACGCTTCGGCTGTGAAAGCTCGGTCTCGCGATCAAAGCCTCCGCGCCGTATCTCCCGTCCCAGCGCGTCACGAGGCGCACGTCCACGTGTTCTCGCACGTTCTCCATGGTCTTACCGAAGACCGCGTTGTTCATCAACTTGTAGAGATTCCTCTCGAAGTCGTTGCTCGCGCGAGTTCTGAATCCCGTGTTGAGCTCGATGTACCCGCGAAGCCACGCGGATTGCGCGAACCGCAGAACGCGGTGAATCCTCGTGACGAGCAATCCGTGTCGCGCGCATTGCTGCAGATTGTGGTAGTGCAACACGTAACGCGATTTGTCGAGCAGCGTGGCGAGGAGCTTGTCGCACCGTTTTCCGGGAGGCTTGTCGCGCGTCGGGCAGAACGGCAGGTCCTTGTGAGCGTCGTGGAGCTCTCGCGGATACGCGAGGTCGACCTCCAGGATGTAGCCGATAGCGGAGTCTGACGTCACGGACGTTACGTCGAAGCTCTCCGGATCGTCGACCCACCGAAACTCCGCGTACGGCAACGGTTTGCGCATCGCCCAGCCGTACAGATTGTTCACGTCGAAGTACATGAGATACGTCGACGGTCTCGACGGGTCGTGCGACGGCGCGTACCTGTTGTTGGCCCGCGCGTACCTGTTCGAACATTGGCTGAGACCGCCGCGCACGCCGCGCTCCACGAACAACGCCATATCGATGTCGGTCAGCAGTTCCAATCGCACGCCCGTGTATCTCAGCATAGCGTCCCACGCGTATCCCGGTAGAGTGTAATAATGCGCCGGATCCAACCCGTAGCTCTCGACGCAGGTGCCGCGAAAATTCTCGAAGACGTCCGCCAGAAGGAGCACGTCCGTCTTCAGGTACAGATCGCTGTACTCGCCGAGATTCTCGACGCGGAAACGCCGCCAGACGTTGCGCGCGTGCTCGTAATCGTTATCGCTCGCGGCCTCTCCGGTCAACGAACTGTAAAAGTCCGTTTGCGGCGGTAACTCCGTCTCCAGCAGCTTGTCGAGACTGTCGACGTACTCGTACGGAAACACGCCTTTGCGCGTGAGCAGGTCGAAATCCTCCGCGCTGAGCTCCGAGAACTCCGACCGCGCGATTCGCATCTCGCTCTTGTCGAGATACGACGCCAGTCTTTCGAGACTCTCGCTGAGAAACCTGAACGAATCCACGAATCGCAGCTTCGCGCAATTTTTCCATCCGTCGCCCGACGCGTCCTTCACGTGCTTTGTGAACGATATGTACGTCTCCTTGGTGATCGGCAGCAGATCTATTCTACCCTCGAAACCGTTGGCCAGATCCCTGATGACGAAGTGAGCGTCGTAACCCGACAGATTGTGAAAAAACACCGGAATGACGTACGAATCTCTGCAATTCAAGTTGCAACGCGGATGCGCGGGACCTCTGTAACGTCCGGTGAGATGGCTGTGATCGCGCGCGCGCTGATCCTCCGATCCGAACGGCCTCTCGCACACGTGGCAAAGCGGCGCGCTCCAAAAACCGCGTGACTCTTCCGGAGTCAGTTCCGCCATGGTCACGTTGGTGGAGAGAAACGTCTTCGCGCGACGCGCGATATCGTTGAGCTCGCCGACGAACCACGACAGGCAGTCCTCGCCGCGACGAGATCTGTACGCGGACGGGATCTCCTCGTGCGCGGAGCACAGATAATATCCTACGCTGAAGGCTCTGTGACGCTGATAGACGTAGCTGTTGACGTTAGCCGGGTCTATCTCTCCCTCCTTTTCCAGCACGCACTCGAGATCGGCGTACACCACGAAGGGAAGTCGCTCCTTTCTGATGTGATTGCGAAAGAAGAGCCACTTGTCGTCGTCGCTCGGGAGAACGATGGCGCAATCGTTCATCCTTCCGCAGTCGACGCTGTGAGCGGCCAGTTTCTCGCTTGTGTAAAAGTAGTGCAGACATCGATCGCACACGTGCTTCCTCCTCCGGACCCTGTTCAGCTGACTTCCCAACAATCGCGACAGATCACTTATGCACGCGAAATGGCCAACGTTCGCGCGGTTGCGCGAATCCGGCAGATACAGCAGATTGACGTGTCTGTCCTTCTTGTCGTCGGTGAGCCGCAGAGGAACGATCACGTTGCCCTTCCGCCCTTCCTCTCTCTCGCTGAAAACGTTGACGGACACGTCGTTGAGTCGCTCGAACCTCGAGATCTGTCTCAGAGTCACGGGAAACTCGATCCCGTCGAGATTCAATTTCGTCGCATAGTGGGGGTACGCGGAAGACCTGTTCGAGTAACGCTTAACGGGGTACAGAGAAGCGACCACCGCCCACGCGAAACACGCGTTGTTGTTGGAGCGCACGTTGACCACCGCGCGTTTCGCTCTCAAGCGTAGCGGTATCTCCACCCAGCATCCCACGCGCATAAGATTGCACTTGTTCACGTTAACCATCAGATTTAATATGCGCGACAACGCCCAACCGCTGTCCCGCTCCTGAAACTCGTCCAGATCGGCCAGAGTCGCGTCGACCACGTATCTGTCGTACCACTCTCGCAGATCGGACGTGAGGAAGAGCTTACGATTACTCGTGGCGACGCTCTTGACGGCGGTTCGGGCGTTCGCGACAAACTCGCCGTTGAAAACGGTGTTGACCTTTAGGCACGCGTGTCTCTCGAGATTGACGCGCACCCGATCGACCACCGTGTCCCTCGCGTCCTCGAGAAATCGCCGAGGCTCCAGATAACTCGAGTTTATCACCGCGCCTGTCAGCACGCAATTCTCGAAGGCCGTTTCGATCTCCGCCCACGAGAACCCTCTCCGATCGCCGTGACCGGCACCCACGCGCGCGAAACGCCGTCGCAGGGCGTCTCTCGCGCCCTCCAGAAGAGCGATTCGAGTGGCCAGAGAGGTCACGGTTCCGGTGCGCCTCGGCACTCGCCTGTCTCGACAACTCTCGCGCAGAGACTCGAGACTCTCGTCGCACCGTCGTTCCCACGCGCGATACGCGTCCAGCGAGTCGACGCCTCTTGCGCGTTCGACGAGATCGCGATTCTCTTCCTCCGTCATGTCGAACGTCCCAGTTCGGTGGTCAACCACGTGGTCCAACCCCAACTGTCCACGGGTATGTCCAATCTGACTCTTCGAAGAACTTCCCCGCGACTCTCGCGGATCGTCGCACCGCCCCTCACCTTCCTTCTCGAGTATCTCGGAATTTTAATCTCGTAGATCCGCGCTCTGTTACTGCAGGCCAGCATCGTCTCTATCCACAATTCCTCTCGCGGACACCAAAAACCTATCTCTCTCCTGAGACTGTACGTCGTTGAATTCCATCGAGCGTTCTCTCTCTTGGCGACCTTTTGAAAACGAGAAATTACCAACGGAGGAGTGGAACGGAGCAAAGAATCGTCGCTGGAGTCACTGTCCGGTATCACCTCGTAGCAATAGATGTCGTCGACACCACCGTCCATCGATCGCGCGTCACCTCGATTTCCGCCGAAGAAGGATGCGCCGTAATCGCCCCGATAAACCTCGACTCTAGAGCGCGTCGTTATCGCTCGACGAGCTCACCGCGGCGACTTCCGTTCGAGGAGCGCGCGCTCGGGGATGACCGCACCGCTCGTCCTTGAGAGAAAAAACCCCGTCGTCGCCACCCCGATAAAACCCGACTCTAGGGCGCGTCGTTATCATCGCCTGACACGGCGGCCAGCTCCGATAAAACCCGACTCTAGGACGCGTCGCTATCGCAAGACCTCGCGACTCGCGCGCCCGAGCGCGCCAGCGCCCGCTCCTTGGCGCGGGGAGGTACGCTCCTCCGCGGTGAGGGGAAAGAAATCTTTCCCCCAGCGCCAGTGCCCGCTCCTGGGCGCGGGGAGGTACGCTCCTCCGCGGTGAGGGGAAAGAAATCTTTCCCCCGCAGCCCCCACCTGACCCGCGCCCACCGCTCACGGCTTCCCCCACGCCACGCCGCAGCCCGTCCCGACCCCCCTCAATTCGCTCTCTTGGTATTAAACCCATTACTGTTTATCTACTTTTGTGAAATAATCTTGAATTTTTTACGTCATAACTTTTACTATTAACTCGAGAAGAGGGAACACGTTATTAAGGATGTTCGAGCGGTACACAATCCCTGCTAATTGTTAAATTTTTAATATACGGGAGGTATGCGGAGGTTCCAGGTTCAAACCCTGGCTGGGGTAATTTTTTTTTGCAATTAGAATTTAAACTATTTAATTTATAAATTTTAAATTTTATCAACTGACCAAATCCATGGTTGAATTTATTAATGTCTCGATGATTGATCCGAAAAAGTGCTATGTAAATCCGACAAACCAAGTTGGCTCACAGTTTTTCAATGTTCATAACGGAAATATGTTATATATTGCCAGTCACTGTCGATTTAACAAGGTTATTCACTCGTCTTTTGGGTGTACCACAGATTACAAATGTTTACTTATTTTAACTGATTTCAAGTGATTTCTAAAGCGATTTCAACTGATTTCAACTAATTTCCGATTTCATGTGATTTCATATTACCAACTGATTTCTCAAGTGACTTCAACTGATTTCAAGTGATTTCAACTGATTTCAAATGATTTCAACTGATTTCATCCGATTTCATGTGATTTCATATATGACCAACTAATTTCAAGTAAGAAAATATTTATTAATTTTGACACCGATTGGCTAGCTAAAGGATGTTAATTAGAATTTAGAATTTATTGCGAAAAATATTACCCTAGCCAAGGTTTAAAGCTGGAACCTCCCGCTCTCCGTGCAGGTTGCACTGAGGCATGTGGTAATATTTATCGCAATAACAAATTAATATACACATATTATTTTGTTCCAACATTAGAAAACTGCGCGCCGACTTGGTTTGTCAGACTTATTGAACACAGCTCCTGTTGGAGTATATTAAAAATCTCCTCCCTTTTCCTTAGTTAAATCGATTCCATTAACTATTAATGATAACATCAATATTTATGTTAACATTAATAGTTATATAATAGAATCGATTTAACTAAGGGAAAGGGAGGAGATTTTTAATATACTCCAACAGGAGCTGTGTTGAAAGTCTGACAAACAAAGTCGGCGCGCAGTTTTTTAATGTTGGAACAAAATAATATGTATAAATAATGTGTATATTAGTTTGTTATTGCGATAAATATTACCACATGCCTCAGTGGTCGAATTGGGACGACACCTGCACGGAGAGCGGGAGGTTCCAGGTTCAAACCCTGGCTGGGGTAATATTTTTTGCAATAAATTCTAAATTCTAATTAACCTCCTTTAGCTAGCGTCGAAATTAATAAATATTTTCTCGTTAATCAATATTTGCGGAATATACCATTAATTTCTGATTTTAAATTATTTCTCAAGTAATCAACTGATTTTAACTAATTTCTCAAGTGATTTCAACTGAATTCACATGATTTAATCCAATTTCATGTGATTTCATATGACCAACTAATTTTAAATGATTTCACAAGTGATTTCAACTGATTCCAAGCGATTTTCGAGTCAAATTTAATGATTTCAAACAAGGTGTACCAGTGATTCGCTAAGTGAATAACCCTTGCGATTTAAAGCAACCCTAGCAAAAATAACTGTTGTGAGCGCACAACGCACTTGGCAACCGAATTGCCAAGCGTTAGGAAAATTCGACCTTAGCGACAAAACGCAGAGACCAAAGGTCCATCGAGGACCAATATCGCTGACGCGAAGGTCAGCGCAGAGCGCTGACCACACAGGTTAATGCCACCACGGGCGACCCCGAGGTAGCAACAGGAAACCGATATAAGATCGCCGAATCGAACGACCCGGCAGTCGGTCCAAGAACTCCACGACGACGCGTCGCTACATCAACGAACTCTAACGAGTCGCGAGACGGGAACATTAAATAAAGGACACCACGTCCACGCCGAGCTCTGGTGTATTTAATAAAGCATTAAGGTGTTCAACAAGGTATAATCATTGATCGAGCCCGCCAAACGTCCTCATCCCGATCCTCCAGTACTCGCGAGCGGAGCACGACCCCTATAGCCGTCCGAACGGCTAACATTTGGTGGCAGCGGTGGGATCTGCTCTATCCACTCGCGCAAGAGGACCGGACCGCTGAGCTAATTCACACGCCTGAAACAAAACGAGCTCGTTAGTGAACGGCGGCAACATATCCCGGAGAGGAAAAGCTAGCCGAGACCCGAGCGAAAAGACGGTAGCAGCCGCAAGTGCAGAAGTGACACCTGAGACGGCCACGCTACCGCACGGCATCACCGGCTCCGAGCGACGACGCAGGGACACAGCGAAGCAGCGTAGCAGCGCGGCAGGAACGCAGCGACAACGCAGGAACGCAGCCAAGCAGCGAAGCGGCCCGACGATTAGGCGAATGCAGCCGGACAGCAACATGCGATTCGCGGCGATACTGTAAGTGCGAAAATTATTATGTCCGCGAGCGCCAAGTAAATGTCGAGCAACCCGAACCGACAGTCGCCCGTCAAACAAACGTCATTCGTCCATAGTGAGTCCGCGCGCCGCGCCTCGCGTAATCTAGTTAACCCCGTGCGTACGACGCGATCCGAAGGCGAAGGGTTAAACCGGCCCGCTGAAAGCGAAGGGTTAGACCGGCCCGCCGAGCAAGACGGATTAGACCGAGTTCGACAAAATTTAGATTCGCGTTTTGCCGAGGAAGAGACGCCCGTGCTATCTGCGAACGTAGTCATTGAACGCGAGTTCCCGTTCGACGAAGTAGATGCAAGCGTAACAGGCGAACGCGAAAACCGCGACAATAATACAGAGCGACCGACTCCGACTGACTCACTCACAGACGTCTCCGACGACACGCCAAACCACGTGTCCCAACAAGGGGATTTTTCTCTCACGTCGTACGACAGTAGTGTGTTCGTACCCGACGAAAATTCCGCGGAAGCTGGGATGAGTCAGACGAGAAACGCGACTCCAAACCGACAGACCCGCGAGGAAAACCCGGACCCATCTAGAGTGTCCGAGCAAGCCGCCACCGAAATGGCGCAAAACGGGCCGCCCGTCGGGCGACCTCAGGCCCCAGAGCCGACACGATCCGAGTTGAGAGCCCCGGACACCGTGATCACCGACTTACTTAATCTAATGCGCGACATGCAAGAACGCATGGACCGCGTCGAGGCTGCGGAATTCGACCGATCAGCCGAACTCCTCCGCGCTTTTCGCGAATTACGGAACCGCGTAGGCCAGATGGAATCCGCCACGTACGATTCCGACGCGCGGGACCGCCGCGTACACAGCCAGGGCCCGCTGGATATCACATACGGACGAACGCGTAGTGACGTCCGGAACCAACCGGGCCTAGTTAACGGGTACTGTTTGTTATTAATGCTGTAATGCTCACAATCAAATTGTCCTTTAAGATCACTTTATTGTACAGACTCTCCCGTTCGTTACATGCTTCCTACGCCATTACATCTACTTCTTTTTCCTCGATTCCTACACTCTAGCCTCGACTCCTACACTCCAGCCTCGACTCCTGCACTCTAGCCTCGACTTCCTGCTAACCGCGCAATTCAAACAAACTCTCGCGAACATTGCCGCCCCCTTGAAAGGACTATCTTTCAACAAATTCTGCCTTAAAGACTACAATCTAATACTATCGCAGCAAATAGAAATTATTAATCTTATAACTATTAGATAAATCAAATCAAGTTGCATTGCAATTGCTATGTAGAAACGAAATTAACTGGATGGCACATGCCCTTAAATTAAAGTGATTCCTAATCTGTTAAATGTCTTAATACTAATACAGTCTTCATAAGTTCATACAAAATTCACTCAATTCTCCATGACGTCTTCGCCTGGTAGTGGACAAAGTTTCTTGACTGGTCTTTTGAAGTCACCGCTCTTAGTCTTGACCGTGACCACTCTCACCACGCCGTCCTGCCCAGGATGCAAGGCTATGACTCGACCCAGGACCCATTGTAGCGGAGGGAGGTGGTCCTCCTTTATCAGAACCATGGTATTCAGTTCGATTTTGTCTCCCAACTCCGACCATTTTGTTCGCTTCTGCAACTCGTTCAGATATTCCCTGTGCCAGCGGATCCAAAATTGCTGACGCAACTTTTGCAGGCTTTCCCATCGGGTGAGACGCGTCTCTGGAACCTCAGTGTAATCATATTGTGCCGGTTGTATGAGTATATCACCTATCAAAAAATGAGATGGAGTTAGTACAGAGAGATCATTTGGATCGCTGGATAGCGGCATAAGGGGCCGCGAATTCATTATCGCTTCAATCTGAGACAGCAGTGTGCTACATTCCTCGAACGTAAGTATTCTTCCTTGGGTTACCGTGTATAGGTGCCGTTTTGCGACTTTAACCGCCGCCTCCCAAATGCCTCCAAAATGTGGCGCACGTGGAGGAATAAAGTTCCATCTTATTTGCTGCCGAGCCAGGTGGCTTCCAATTCCAGAACCCTCCTTTTCCAGAAACGTATACACCTCTTTCAATTCCTTGGATGCTTCCACGAAATTTGTTCCGTTGTCCGAAAATATTTCCGAACAAATTCCGCGACGAGCTGTGAACCGATTCAAAGTTGCCAGGAACGCCTCCGTTGTCATGTCCGAGACAAGTTCGATATGGACCGCCTTGGTTGCTAGGCAGGTGAATATCGCTATATATCCCTTGAAAAGGTGAAGTCTCCCTCTGCGTCGACTTTCACGGAGCTGAAGGGGGCCCGCGTAATCGACACCGGTACTTTTGAACGGTCTATCGTGGCTGCTTACTCTTTGTTTGGGAAGATCTCCCATTTTTATTTCCGGGGTTGTTGGTCGAAATCGAAAGCAGCTTAAACAGCCTTTCACGATCTTGCGGGCTTCTCTGCGACCGCTCAAAGGCCAATAACGTTGTCGCACTGCACTGAGGAGCTGCTCAGGGGCACAATGAAGCAGACGCAAGTGTTCTTCTCGCATAATTAGACTGGTTACTCGATGCTTTGCTGGTAGCACGACTGGATGCTTCTGACCTGCTGGCACACTTGCGTGTCGAAGTCTTCCGCCTACTCTTATCAAACCCTCCTCGTCTAAGAAGGGATCTAGAGATCGCAACTTGCTTCTTCGCGGCAGCCCTCGCTCTCTCTTTAGGCTGGCGAGTTCCTCGGAAAACGTTTCTTGTTGTACCATCGTTATGATCGTCCTGTCCGCTTTCTTCAAATCTTCGATTTTGATCACGTGGGCACTCCTTTTTCCACGTGCCTTCTCCTTGAATTGATGGCATCGAGCAATCACCCGCTGAAGCTTGTGGTACGTTGAAAATCTCGCCCACAAATCTGAAGTCTCGGTCGTTGTCAACGTGACCGCTGTAGTTTTCCGTTCCAGCAGTTCGACTTCCGGCTCTTCCATACATTCTGGTCTCTGACTCTCGCTTACGAGCCAGGGAGGCCCATGCCACCAGAGCTCACTCTTCTCCAGCACGTCCGCGGTGGTACCTCTCGATAGCAAATCGGCCGGGTTCTCATCCGTCGGCACGTGACTCCATTCAATGTTCTCCGCTATGCTCTGAATCTTAGTCACGCGGTTCGCGACATACGTCTTGAATTCATGTGGTCTCGCTCGAATCCAGGCGAGTACTATCTTACTGTCGGAAAATAGTTTACCATCTCTGATCCTGTTGCCGTACGCCTCCTTCGCGAGGTCATATAGTTTCGCGAGGAGTAGCGCTGCTTCGAGCTCCAAACGTGGTATGGATATTGTTTTGAGCGGCGCCACCTTTGTTTTGGCGCATATAAGATGTGAGCTGACGACTCCATTTTCATCCTGACTCACTGCGTATAAGCATGCACCGTAAGCCTTCTCCGATGCATCTCCGAATCCGAATATGTCGAACCTATCCGTTGCATTCCTCGGGATAACGTTTCGCGGTATCCGTAGGTTATTAACTTTCGCCAAAGCCTGCTGGTATGCTTCCCAAGCAGGTGCGAGCTCCTCCGGAATTTCCTGATCCCAATCTAGATCGAACAGCCACAATCGCTGCATTGTGCTGATCAACAACGGCGCGATGAGGCCCAATGGGTCGAATACTTGCGCTATCTTTGACAGAACAAGCCGCTTTGTCACAGCTCTATTTTCTTCCATTTTGATTTGATACTGCAGACAGTCTGATCTCGCGTCCCACATAAGACCCAGCGTCTTAAGAGCTCCTTCCTTGTCTATAATTAATAGATCATCGGTCTTGCACTGTTCTGAGAGATGCGCCAAAATTCTTGGATCGTTGGAACGCCACTTTCTCAAGTGGAATTGTCCTCGCTTCAACAATTTAGAAAGCTGCTGCTGTAACTCAATCGCCTCTTCTATCGTTTTTGCTCCGCTGATAACATCATCCATATAGGTGTCTTCCAAAAGCGCGATCACCGCTAGAGGCAAGTCGGCTCCGTTTTCCTTGGCCAGTTTTTCCAGACATTTTAATGCCAAGTATGTTGCACAGTTCGTTCCGTACGTCACAGTGTTCAACTGATATATCATCACGGGTTTCTCGGGGCTATCTCGCCAAAGTATTAGCAGCAACGGTCGATCCTTTTTGTTAACCAGAATCTGCCTAAACATCGCTTCTATGTCCGCTGTCTCGACGTATTCGTGTGTTCTGAGCCTAAGCACTATCACGACCGGATTCCTCTGCAAGTTTGGTCCTGGGATAAGTTTGTGATTCAGTGAAACATTCGTTGTCGTCTCCGCTGATGCGTCGAAAACTACGCGTAATTTCGTCGTCGTGCTATCCGGACGCACGACAGCCTGATGCGGCAGTATGTAATGCTCCGACTGCAGATCTACGTCTTCAACCAAAGTCATGTGTCCTTGATCGATATAGTCCTGCATGAATTTGCAGTATTCCCCTTTTAAGACAGGGTCTTTAGCGAATCGACGCTCCAATGAGAGGAGGCGCCTATAAGCAAACTCCCTAGAGTCTCCAAGTTTTACGTTGGGCCGAGTAGGTAAGCGCACGATGAACCTTCCCGTCGCGTCCCTTTCGTACGTGGCCTCAAAAAACCTTTCACATTCCCTTTCTTCTTCAGACAGCTGTGGAGCTCTTGGAATCTCTTCTTGAATCCAGAACCTCTCTATCTGTCTCAGTAGCATTTCATTAGTCACCGCGAGACAGATTTCTGGTGATGGCGGTTGCGTTTCGGTCATTTCGCCGCCTATGATCCATCCGAATTGAGTCTGCTGTATCGATGGTTGTCCATCAATGCTATTCCTCGGTGATCCGATGAGACACTTCCAATATAATCCCGCACCGATGAGCAGATCGATTGGACCCGGTTCGTTGAAACATGGATCCGCTAGTAAAACATCTTTTGGTAGAATTATTTTTCTTACGTCAATCTTACTTTGAGGAAGTCGTTCCGTTATCGCTGGTAACACCAAGCATTGTAATGTCGTTTCGAACTCGTTGTGGATTGACTTGATCCTTAAGTTGCGTCACCTTGTTAGCACTCGTTTCCTTTTGCCCTATGCCTGCGATGGGCCGTTCTTCTTTATTGCAGATCAAATTGAGCCTATTCGTTAAACTCGTGGTTACTATTATATATTCGTCTGCGATCCGGGGTCTAGTAACGCACAACAGATGTGCACGTTACCCTCCGAATCGTATGCGTGTACTCTAATTGTCGACAGGATTACTCGGGTCGCTGTCCTCTGCGCGTAGTAAACACTTACGGACGAATCCGCTGACTCTTGGCTCTCTAAAGATCTCGTTTCCAGTTCGTTTTGTGCGCTCGTTTCTTGGGTAAGGCACGTTACGACCGGCTTATCCTTCTCCGTCGTATTGCTCTCACTTGTTTGCAGTTCGTACTCTCTGTGAAGCAGAGTGTTGTGGTGATTGTTGCATTTCTTGCACGTCGCTGAACGACAGTCCTTCGCGTAGTGCCCCGGATTTAGGCAATTAATGCAGAGCCGTTTCTCTCGTATCGTCTTCATTCTATCAGGGACTGATTGTTTCAACAATTCTTCGCATTTGTATGTCGGGTGTTCGCCTTCGCAGATCTTGCATCTTATTGTTGTCGTCGTGAGTGAGACTTTCTTCTCGCTCTTCTTCGGTGTCGCTGGTTTCTCGCTGGACGCTGGCTTTACCTTATTCTGATTCAGAACTCTCAAAGTGTGACACCGCTCTGTCAAGAATTTCAGAAACTCTTCTATCTTCGGCATGTTTCCCGGCGTTCTATTCTTGGTAGCGTTCTGCCAGTCATGCTGTTCCGGAAAATCCAATTTCTTCTTTGCCAGATGAATTATCATCGTGTCCCATTCGCCTACTGGCTGTTGCAGCGCCTGCAGTGATGTCATGTGCGTATGAATGTGCCATACAAATTGTCGAATAGAGTCGGCCTTATTTTCCTTTGCAATATTCGGGAATTGCAACAGGGCGTCGAGATGTGTCTCGATAATTAACATCTGATTGTCGTAAGTATTCTTCAGAAGCGTCCAGGCGTTTTCGTAGTTCTCGTCCAATATATTAAACCCTTGAACCACTTGAAGCGCTTCACCTTTTAGAACGCCAATCAAATATTGATGCTTTTGCATCGGCGTTAGGTCAGTATCGCGATGTATTGTCGTTTCGAAACTGTTCTTAAAGAACATCCATTTTGTATAATCGCCACTAAACTCTGGCAATTTAATTTCTGGCAACTTCGGCTTATTCCGTCGCTGTCCTTTGTCTCTTGGTTCCTGTACGGGATGCTGATTTGCTGCTTGCTGCGCTTCGACTTGCCGCGCCGCTGCCTCTTGATCTATTATTTTTCGTGCTTCCGCCGCAGCTTTGTAATAACTGCGCTCGAAAATCTCTCGTTCTACTTCGCCTTCGGTCTGTATCGCTGCTGCTTGCTCGTCCGTCTCTGCTGGCCTAGCGTCTATCTCGCCTTGTGTTTGCTCGAATTTATCCCATAACTCTTCGAGCCTTTGCAAACGCACCTGTGCTTCAGCCGCGCTTTTTACGTCCGCCGATTCGAAATATAATCTTATTCTGGTGACTTGCTCCTTTATTTGGGCCCTTTTTGCCTTTAACTGTCTTAATTCCGGCATTTTGGAAAGGATCTGGAATGCACTTGAGTTAGAACGGGATTAGAGACCGACTTATTCACCTCGATTTCGATGATTCACGCCGCGTAACCGCCGCGTTAGGTTATGTCGTGGTATGCTTGTATCTTTCGTTACTACGCGTGCGAAATTCCTTAGTCCGTCAAATGGTCAAATTCTGTGTATCGCTAATGCTGTGTAGCAATGTGATGCCTCCGCGTGAGCTTGCCTCGACGCGTTCAAGTTCGTACGTGATTGCGACGCTTTGTTTCGCGCGTCTCATATGCCTGTGTGCGCCTGCTTCAAGCGCGTTTCGTATCCTCCTCACTTTCCTCGATCTCAGTCGTGTGTTCAAAAGCCGCACGTTGGGCGCCAAATCATGTTTGTTATTAATGCTGTAATGCTCACAATCAAATTGTCCTTTATGATCACTTTATTGTACAGACTCTCCCGTTCGTTACATGCTTCCTACGCCATTACATCTACTTCTTTTTCCTCGATTCCTACACGCTAGCCTCGACTCCTACACTCCAGCCTCGACTCCTGCACTCTAGCCTCGACTTCCTGCTAACCGCGCAATTCAAACAAACTCTCGCGAACAGGTACCTCAGCCTTAAAGAAACACGAGCAATGATACCCGAGATCAATGGAGAATCGCGAGAACGCGTCCGAGAATTTATAAACGCTAGCACGTATGCTATGAAGAATATTCGGCCAACCGACGAGTCGATGCTACTCGAAGCCATCCTCTGCACGAAATTTAAAGGAAAGGCGATGACAGACTTTGATACGCGCAATATCCGTGACTTTGAACAGTTGAAGCGCGAGCTCGAGACAGAGTACTTAGGAAAACGCTGCACGACGCACTTGCAGCTGGAATTTAACTCGCTAGCGCAAAAGCCCGGCGAAAGCGCGCAAGAATTCGGTAGGCGCGTCGAGAATCTAGCCCGCGAATTGTATGAAGCAATGGAAGAGGGCAAGGGCCACACGCAGAAACAGCAAAAGACCATACTGGATAATATTAAAATCCAAGCGCTGCATAATTTCCAAATCGAATTACACGACGATATAAAGTTATTAGTAAGAGCGCAGCGATACCAAAGCCTGCAAGAGGCAATAACCGGCGCCAGCGCGGAAGAAAAGGTGAGAGGCCCCTCCCCGCGGAACGCCCAGGCAACGGTAAAGAACAAATATTCCACCGCGAATACGCGAAGCACAGGGAATACGGTAGGGCAATGCCACAAGTGCGGAAAGAACGGTCATTACGCGCGAGATTGCCGTACGAGCCGACACGCAAACAGATACGCGTTGCCGAAACCCGAGAAGCCTAGCGGCATTAACACGATAGAGTGTTCGTATTGTAAAAAAGCAGGGCATAAGCGCGACGAGTGCTGGTGGTTAAATGGGCGATTAAAACCCGAGCGACCGCGCCGCACGCGAACGGAAGCAGTTAAGAAAACGCCCGTGAGTACTGTCAGAAAGACAAGGACACAAGAATCTAGCGAAGAAACATCCTCTCGCAGCAGCAGCGAGGAGGATGAGAAGCCTAAGAAGAATAAGGCACGCGCCGCTGAGACATATCGCGTTGCACAGATAAGCAAGAAGCACGAGGAAGGCCCGCTAGACTTAGTGACGCTACCCGTGCAGGAGGCAGAGAAGGGAGAAATGGACCTGTTGTTAGATTCAGGCGCGACTCTCACATTAATAAAAGTAGGAAATTTAAAAGGGAAAACAATGGTAAAGAAAGAACGGTTAGCTTTAGTTGGCGTAACCGGACACCTGATTTACACGATAGGAAAAATAAAAGCCACTGTGAACCTCGGAGATAAGAAGATTCGCCACACGATGTACGTGGTGAAAGATGATTTCCCGATCGAGTATGAGGGCATCTTAGGAAACGATTTCCTTACAAAGCACAAAGCGGATATTTCAAATTCTAAAAAACGACTAAAACTCGGCTCAGCTTCATTTAAGCTCCGACCCTTCCGCAAGGTAAAACTCCCGCCTCACAGTGAGACAATCGTGGAAGCCGTCACTGATCATAATCGCGTCGGCATTGTGCGGAGCGGCGAACCCGTCCCAGGGGTCTTTATCGGGCATTGCCTAGTGCAGCCCGTCGAATTTAAATGTCCGATTAGTGTATTGAATGTGACGGACAAGCCCGTGGAGATACTCACTCCACATGTAACTCTAGAAGACCTGCCGCCGCCCGACACCGCGGACGTTCTCTCGTTACGCGCGAGCGACGAGCGCGAGACCGTCGCCGAACGACAGAAGAAAGTACGCGAGCAAGTACGGCTCGATCACTTGAACGCTGAAGAGCGAGCAACCGTAGAACAAATTTGCGATGATTACTTCGACGTGTTCTATATGGACGGCGACCATTTAAGCGCGACTACCGCAATAGAGCACGAGATAAATATCCGGCCGGGTAGCGCGCCCGTGAATGTGAAACCATATCGGTTACCCGAGAAGCACAAGGCCGAAGTGAAAAAACAAATAGAGAAAATGCTCGAAGACGGCATAATCAGCCCGAGCACGAGTCACTGGAACGCGCCGATTATAGTCGTCCCTAAAAAACCGGACGCATCCGGAAAAGTGCAATTTCGCGTGGTTATCGATTTTCGGAAAATGAACGATCTCACCATGGGAGACTCGTTCCCCATGCCGAACATAACCGATATATTAGACCAATTAGGTAACGCGAAATATTTTACCGTTCTAGATCTGGCCTCGGGGTATCACCAAATCCCCATGCACAAAGACCACAAGGGCAAAACAGCTTTCTCCACTCCGGAAGGGCACTTTGAATTTAATCGCATGCCCTTTGGCCTGAAAAACGCGCCGGCAGCATTTCAGCGGCTAATGTACGCGGTGCTGGCCGGCCTACTAGGGCTGAGATGTTTCGTGTATATCGACGACATCGTCATATACGGGGCAACTCTGACGGAACATATCAAACGAATAATAGCAGTGTTAATTAGACTCCGAAAATATAATCTAAAGTTGAAACCGAGTAAATGTGCGTTCCTACGGAAGGAAGTCGTATACCTGGGTCACGTGATTTCGGAAAAAGGAATCTCGCCGGACCCGTCGAAATTAATAGCCGTCAAGGAATTTCCGACTCCTAAAAAGGTGAAAGACATTCAGTCATTCATAGGCCTAGCCGGGTACTATCGTAAATTCATAGAAAATTTTTTAAAACTAGCCAAGCCATTGACCAAGCTCACTAGAAAAAAAGAAAAGTTTACTTGGTCAGTAGAGCAACAAAACGCGTTCGAATTGTTGAAGAAAAAATTAACAACCGCGCCGGTGTTGAATTATCCCGACTTCAATAAAGAATTTATAGTGACAACAGACGCGTCAGATTTCGCTATAGGAGCTATCCTCTCACAGGGAGTAGTCGGCCAAGACCGACCAATAGCGTACGCCAGCCGCGTATTATGCAAAGCAGAACAGAATTATAATACGACGAGGCCGCTCAAAGAAACTCGACTCGCAATGGGTGGGACCATATGTGATTTTGGAATAGCACAATGACGTAAATTACACGATTAAAATTAAGCGAAAGACGCTACGCGTTCACGCGAACCGGTTGAAAGCGTTAGTTGAGGAATAAAAAGCACTCGCATTAAAGCAAAAGCAGAATAAGCAAAAAAAAAATAAAAAATATATAATATAACAGTACTCACCTAAGAGTCACCACGTCGCAGGAGGGAGACTTCCCTCTGCCCTGTGGCCACATTTACAGTAACCCTCAGGGGGAGGACATCCGCCCGAATCGCCTCCCTGTATGAAGGAGGCGGCGAATCCGGCGACTCCGGCTCTGCAATCTGGGCGCGGGGAGCCCGAGCCACCCGCAGCCAATACGTGCGTAAGCACGCATCGCAAGTGGATGGCGCAAAAAAGCGGTTACACCTAAAGCACCTCATTTTCAAAAACTAACTTAATACAACAGACGTCAGGTACCGCTCAAGGGTAGCAGTAAACTAACGCACAGCGCGCTACTCAAAAGAAATAGCACCTGCTGACAGATGAAGTCAGCATAAAATAAAAGATAAATAAAATACCTCCAGGAACATATTCTTTACAGGCTAGCTATCATCCTACACCTCGCAACGGAAATGACATCAGAGCAGCTACCGTACGAGATAACAGCGTTCACTGCCGAACCCGGCATATATTACGAGAAAATCGGACAACTGCAGCAAACGAAGGCAACATGGAAAATGGCAATACGCATAGACGTAACTGCATTAAATATAAGACATCAACAACTCCAGGAAAACCTAGCACGCATCGAAGAAATCTGCAACCATGCCATCAAAAGCATAAAAAACACGTGCCAAATCACTCTGCAAACGATTAAACGAGAAAATAATAAAATGACACGCAACCTAGAGCAACTACAAACCATCTACCGATCACCTCTGAGTAAACGAGGCCTGATCGATGCTGTAGGACAAATAAGTAAAACGTTATTCGGTACTATGGACGCTGAAGACGCGAAAATAATAAACGAACAAATACAATTACTGAGTAATGAACAACAAACATTGCAGCACGCGGCAAAAAATCAACTTAAAATCATTAATGCTACCATAGGTCACATGGAAAAACTAGAACAAACACTGTCATACAACGAAAATTTAATGGCTAACGCCACAAGAAAACTAGAAGAACAGCTTATATACCGAGAGGGAATAGACGAACAACTATTAGTATTAACCGCTATTTTAAATGACCTCACGACAGACATAAACGACATCACAGACTATCTGACTCACGTAAACCACAATATTTTATTAACGCGCGTGCTCCCGATCGAAAAAATAATCATAGAACTAAGAGAAGCGACCTCAAACATAGACAGGAGATTAAATTTCCCATTCAAAATACAAGCCGAAAACTGAAATTCTATCCAAAAATATCTAAATGTAAACGCGTATTATGATAACTTGAACATATATACTATTCTCTTGTTCCCATTGATAGCGTACCCAACATACGAAATTATAAGAATCACACCTGTACCAATACACAATGACCATAATGTTTTCACACTCCTAGAACCCTCTCACACCCTATTAGGAATAAATCGAGAAAATCACAATTATGTAATATTAAAAAAAAGCGATTTAAATGAATGTACGCGAGATAATACCAAATTCACTTGCGCTCAAAATCTCCCTGTCTATTTCATAACTGCGAATGCGCCGACCGAAGTACAACTCTTGGTAAAAACGTCTAGACATATAGAAAACCGAAAACAGCGTCACATAATCTCGAATGTAACAATCTGGATTGCAGTATCCGAACCTCAGACATGGTTATTTTCCACTCCAAAAACAACCGACATAATAATTCAATGTAAGGAATTACCAGAAAATAAAATAAAAATAGAGAAAACTGGAAAAATTACATTACGCGACAATTGTAAATTAACTACACCAGATATATATTTACAGACCAAAAACCGAGTGTATAGTAAAAATGTAAAAATGTATTTACCAGAATTTAATGTAACAGACACAATGGAAAAAAGTATAACGATAAACAATAAAATAGAATCCGATAAGGAAATAAATTTAGAACCAATAATCAAAGACCCGACAGAATTAATGAAATTAAGCTTGAATCTAGAAGAAATCAAAAAGGAAATGGAAAATAACCAATCGAACATTTTCACGAATAAAAATATTATATATCCCGTAGGCTCCACAGTCACAATTGTAATAGTAATAAGTATCATAGCTGTAATCATTTATGTAATAAAGAAAAGAAGAGACCACTAAAAAAGTTATAATACGAAAACAATCATGTAAAATAGCATAAAACACCTAGATTGTAACCCCTCAAGGAAAAAGAAAACACACATAAATAAACGAAAAACTACGTTTTTCTTTTTCCACGGGGGGAGGGATGTTGTGAGCGCACAACGCACTTGGCAACCGAATTGCCAAGCGTTAGGGAAATTCGACCCTAGCGACTAAACGCAGAGACCAAAGGTCCATCGAGGACCGATATCGCTGACGCGAAGGTCAGCGCAAAGCGCTGACCACACAGGTTAATGCCACCACGGGCGACCCCGAGGTAGCAACAGGAAACCGATATAAGATCGCCGAATCGAACGACCCGGCAGTCGGTCCAAGAACTCCACGACGACGCGTCGCTACATCAACGAACTCTAACGAGTCGCGAGACGGGAACATTAAATAAAGGACACCACGTCCACGCCGAGCTCTGGTGTATTTAATAAAGCATTAAGGTGTTCAACAAGGTATAATCATTGATCGAGCCCGCCAGACGTCCTCATCCCGATCCTCCAGTACTCGCGAGCGGAGCACGACCCCTATAGCCGTCCGAACGGCTAACATAACCCTTGCGGAGCGAGACAACCGTGGCTCTATAAATCAATAACACGAAAAACGCGGTTTAGAACCGGGATGAGAAATGTCGGTATTATCGAAATTTTTAGTTTTGCTTGGGTGGCGTTGTAATCGATTTCGAGTTTGCCTGTCACTGCAGGATCCCCTTAAGGGGATCCTGCAGTGACAGGCAAACTCCAACGTGACAGCGCCACGATCTAGCACGGAACTAAAAATAATCGATAATTTTGATCGTTTACTATGTTTTCTGTGTTACCGTCCTATACCTGTCCTTGTCTAACGGATATCTATACGATATATCTGTCCTTGTCAGATTGCAGCAGTGCCATCTCTGACAAGATCCGGCAACTACTGTTGCACGCGACACTGCTCTTCTTGTCATTCTGCATCCGTATTTGCATTACTAAAATTTTTTCTCAATGGATCTTTTTTTGTACGCATTGAATCTTACTTCTACTTGCACGATATTATTGCTACATGTTTACCCAATACTAGATGATAAACATTATGTATGTATAAACTGCAGAATTTTTGTTTTAAGCAAATATTGTCGTCAGGTGACAGCTGTATGTGTCCAAATAAGTAATATTTTTAATTTTTTAGTGTTTATGATATAAAGTCGCGGTTGTCTAGTATAGATTTTTGTGCGTACTTTAATTCTGTAAAAGATTTTTGCAATTCTATAAAACCAATTAAAAGATCCATTGAGAAACTGTAATGTCGGTAATTCATACGACTGCAGGATCCCCTTAAGGGGATCCTGAACCCGTCTGTATACCGACATTATTGCATTATAAGAAATCTTTGAATTGGCTTTACAGAATCGCAAAATTCTTTTACAGAATTAAAGTACGTGCAAAAATCTAGCGCGCAACGGTTAAGTTTGTATGAAAAACGAAAAAAATTAAAAAACTTACTTATTTTTTGCACGTAGAGCTGTCACCTGACGACAATATTTGCTTAATACAAAAATACTGCAGTTTATATGTACAAAATGAGGTAGAGGCGCGCTAGGGAAAACATGTAAGAATAATATCGCGCAAGCAGAACTAAGATTCGAAGCCTAGAAAAAAAGAATTTCTCTAATTGCATTTTATGAATGCAATGTAGGTACTATCCTTGTCTAGATCATTGTCTACAGAAGGACAGATATAGGTCGGTAACATAGAATATGATAGAAAATGGTAATTTTGTCGGAAAATCATACGGGTTCAGGATCCCCTTAAGGGGATCCTGAAGTCGTCTGTAGAACTCTGTTTTACCCATTTTTTTGGATACAGATATCTTTGAATTGGTTTTATAGAATTGAAAAATTCTTTTACATAATTAAAGTAGGCGCAAAAATGTAGGGGACTGCGGTCGTGTTTGCATTAAAAACGAAAAAAAATTAAAAATCTCATTTATATTTGGCACGTATTGTCGTCACCTGACGACAATATTTGCTTAATACAAAAATACTGCTGTTTATATATACAAAATGAGATAGGGGCGTGCTAGGGAAAACATATAAGAATAATATCGTGCAAGTAGAACAAAGATTCAACGCCTACAAAAAAAGATATTTGTATGGAACTGTTTATATATGCAGATGTAGGTACTATCCTTGTCTAGATCATTGTCTATACAAAGACAGATATAGATCGGTAACATAGAAAATGATAGAAAATGGTGGGGATCTTGAAGCCGAATGTTTTCTCGACAAAATTACCATTTTCTATCATTTTCTATGTTACCGATCTATATCTGTCTTTGTACAGACAATGATCTAGACAAGGATAGTACCTACATCTGCATATATAAAAAGTTCCATACAAATATCTTTTTTTGTAGGCGTTGAATCTTTGTTCTACTTGCACGATATTATTCTTATATGTTTTCCCTAGCACGCCCCTATCTCATTTTGTATATATAAACAGCAGTATTTTTGTATTAAGCAAATATTGTCGTCAGGTGACGACAATACGTGCCAAATATAAGTGAGATTTTTAATTTTTTTTCGTTTTTAATGCAAACACGACCGCAGTCCCCTACATTTTTGCGCCTACTTTAATTCTGTAAAAGAATTTTTCAATTCTATAAAACCAATTCAAAGATATCTGTATCCAAAAAAAAATGGGTAAAACAGAGTTCTACAGACGACTTCAGGATCCCCTTAAAGCTTCTGGATACTCAGCCGAGAACTCCGCGTTGACGGTGGCGACATCGGTAGAATCGGTAAAAATAAGAACTATAAGGCGAGAAAATAGTCATATTCGTGGAAAGTGACATGTTGACAAGCCTATTTTGTTGTGCGTGTCATTTCCTTATTATTCGCTCTGTACTTGTGCTCTAACGTTTGACGTATTCGTGAAAGTCGTAAAATTTACCGAAAAGTAAGATTTGCTTGCGATAGGAACGTTTTCACCTCCTTTCGATAGTCGTAAAACGGCTGTTTTTCCATATATTTAGGCTTCGTTTTATGGCTGTTTGTTTATTGTCGTAAGAAAAGGATAGTTTTCGGTAAATTTTGGAAGTGTTCTGAAACAATCTAGAGTGATATTTTATTGAAATGTCTTTTTATTTGAAAATGGCACGCACAACAAAATTGGGTGTTTTCCTTGCCTCGATAGTAAGAATTCAATATGGCCGCGGTGACTATCCAGGAGCCTTAACATCTTTTAGCTAGCCAATTGTTGTCAAACTTAATAAAAATTCATATAGTTGAAGTTTTTTAGTTGTTATAACAAAAGCATTACGTTATAAAAACAAAATGTAGTCAACAAAGATATTTATTTATAGCAACTAAACAGTTTTGTTGGGCATATTATAATTAAATTATTTTGCCGTTACAACAAAATTTTGGTTCATACAACAAAACATTTTTCCTGGTGAGTAGAGAAATAAATATTTTGTTTTAATGAATGATTATTTATCGATATAATATGATGCATATACCATAGACACACTTCGTGACTCCAAAACCATGCACTTTTTATTGCCGATGTCAGTGCAAAAGGGTTTCCTAGCGCAGCTACTAAGAAATCTCCAACCTGTCATAAAGAAACATACAAACATAGCAATATTGTTAAATGTTATCAGAAATTTTTAATATGCACATTGTTTTTATTACATTGGCAAATTATTAAAAGTATAAAGTTTTTAATTAATAATGTAAATTGACAACCATACAGACACCATATGATGTTGTACTATATGATGTACTAAGTTAATGTACTATATAATGTTGTACTTTATAGATAGGCTAGCTTTTAGGCCCACGCTTTGCGTTTGCTAGTTTAATATATAATTCTTTAAAATTTAATTGATTAATTCTTAAGATACACACGTTAAAAATTTTGGGGAATTCGTACATAGGAAGCAATGTGCAAATTTCTAATTGGCACATTTTTTTATTATATTGACAATTTTTTTTTTTGTATTTTATTCTTAAGTTTTTTCCACCTCTATTTCTTATATAATTGGAAAATTTGGTTGATCAGTTCTGGAGTTATAGAAATTTTGGTAAATTTGGCACAGCACACATACACACAAACACACATACACACATATACACATACACACATGCACACATACCGACATTTTTTAAAATTGCGATTTTCGACGCTTTAGAACATTCTGAACACATTGTCAGCGGCAACTAAAAAAAAAATTGTTTACGAAAACAAAGCTTTCTCTATGAGGAAGCAATTATCGTTGTAGTTGCGACTCGTAGTTCAAGGGCGGCTGACAGAGGTGCACGCATAACTTTTGTTGGAAGAACAAAATAATTTTGTTACAAGAATATGTATGTGGAACCAAATATTTTGTTCAAAGAAAACAATTATACTAATATTAATATTATTATATTACTCAATATTAATAAGTTAATTAATTAATGATGTTAATATTTATTGTATGTCAATATCGTTGTTGCATTGTTTTTAATATTTGGCAGTCAATAGTAGCTTTCCATTTACAATAGCAAAGAGTAATTATTAATTACTTTAAAGCTAAATTTTACGCGGACGGTCGTGGCGACGAAACATTGCTGCGGCGCGGCGCGGCCGAGCGCGCGGCTCGCTCACGCACACTAGTAGATGCGCGGCTCACGAACGTGCGTCCGTTTAAAAATCGAAAATATTAACGTTATCTGTTCCGCTTCCGCTTGTTATCGAGTCCTGTTTTTTTTTGTTTTCCATAAAAGCATTTCTTAGGAATGTAATTTGTTTATACATTCTTTTTTTTTATTTGGGCGTATTTTTTGTACTTTATTATTAAATTAATTCTTTGTAGAGCTGCATTATACGTAAATGTTTATTATGCTAAATTGAGTGTAACAGCATACAGTGTACGTTAATTTTTATACGTCTCTAATTGTTATTTCTTCATTATTCTATTTTTGAATCTGAATCTGACGTGTAGGTATAGGTACTAAGAAATTATCACAATTCTTTCTTTTCTGAAGTTACTGTCGATTGTTTGCTCGATCTGTTTTCTGTGAGCGTTGACAGCATCTTCAGAAAAGAAACAATCGTACTAATTTGACGGTACACGTCAAACGTCAGATTCTGATTTGAAACTGTCATGGAATAAAGAACAAATAACAATATTATTAGACGTGTCTAAAAATAAACCTATGCTGTTTACCCAAATTGTCATAATAAACATGTACGTAATAAAGCTGTATAAAGAATAAATAATAAAGTACAAAAAATACGTCCAAATAAAGAAATGAAAGAATGCATGAACAAATTACATTTGTGAAGAAATGCTTTTATATGGACACTCAAAAAAGAAAGAACTTGATAAAAAGCGAAAGCGGGTCAGATGAAGTAAATATTTTGATATGTTTATTTTTATATTTTAATAAACGCTGTTGTTTGTCCATCGTTGACATTTTACTGCGCGTGTCACTGTGCAAGTGATCCACCATTGTTGCAAGCTTCGTATGATAACTTTATGCAACGTATAGCAATCCGAGCAACGTTCAATGCATAGATCAACGTCAGTCAGCGTGCAAGGATGCAGGCATGAAAATCGTGCGTCGTGTAATTCCAGCTAAGAATTATATAAATATGAATTATATAAACTATGTATTTTGTTTCGTGTCCTTTCTAGTTGCTAAATAACATTTTATTTTTCAGAAAATGCATCAGGCATTCCATCGCCTGATGCAAAAGGAGAAGCGCAAGCAAAGGAAGTACGCTGGTGGTATGTATGCACAATCATACATACCATCGGCGTACTTCCCGCCGTACATGACAACGCCTGCACCGCCCCCACAACCGAGCTACGTGCCCGCATCGTCCGTATCACCAGCATTTGTACCCGCACCGCCCCCACAACCGGGCTACGTTCCCGCATCGTCCGTTCCACCGGGCTACGTGGTGGCATCGTCCGTACCCCCGGCGGGGTACATACCAGCCTCGTCAGTATCACCAGGCTACGTTCCCGCATCGTCCGCACCACCGGGCTACGTGGTGGCATCGTCCGTACCCCCGGCGGGGTACATACCAGCATCGTCCGCAAGACCGGCGGGGTATTATGTGCATCAAGCACCAGGGCACCTGCCGGCACCGCCGGGCTATGTGCCCTATTTTAATTAAGAAAAGAATTGTGTGCACTTTGCGTTACCTTATATCCATACCCAGTAAACACCAAGTTACAGTTATATATATGTTAGTTGTAATTTCCTACTCAACAATATAATTGTTATTATAACAATTATATTGTTGAGTAGGAAATTACAACTAACATATAGTAACTTGGTGTTTACTGGGTAGTTTGCGTTACCTTATATCCGTAGTTTGCGTTACCTTATATCCATAGTTTGCGTTACCTTATATCCATACCCAGTAAACACCAAGTTACAGTTATATATACATATATTCTTTCTTTATAATTGGCGCAATTTACAGATATCATTTCTTTTTTTTCTTAGATAATAACTTGGATTAAATAAAAGGTAACACAATTTTGTGATGTGTCACTTGGGTTGTATTTTTTTTAAAATAAAGATATTACTTAGATTTTGTCGAGGTACAAAGATAACTACGTGTACCACTTTTTGCTTAGGTTTTTTCGAGGTAAAAATATATTACTTCAATTTTTTGAGGTACAAAAGGTATTACGTATACCACCCGTTACTTAAGTTTTTTCGAGGTAAAGATATTACTTGGATTTTTTCGAGGTACAAATATATTACTTCGATTTTTTCGAGGTAAAGATATTACTTAGGTTTTTTCGAGGTACAAATATATTACTTCGATTTTTTCGAGGTAAATAATATTACTTCGATTTTTTTGAGGTAAAGATATTACTTGGATTTTTTCGAGGTACAAATATATTACTTCGATTTTTTCGAGGTAAAGATATTACTTGGATTTTTTCGAGGTATTATATACGGTACGTATATTCATAGTACGAGTACAGAATATTCAAATAATATTATGTGCTGTATGGGAATATACAATTCTTATTTTTTTTTTGTTAAATCAATTGAATATGCGTCAATTGAAACGTGGTATTTTTCACAAACTGAATATAACTAATCGTTATACGGCTTCAGAATATTTACAAGCAATGGAGACAGATGCATTAGAATCTAACTTGAGTACAATATTTGCCACTCTAAGAAATACGGAACAATACTGGCATCGACCAAGAAATAATTTAAGATGTATGACGCAACATTACGGACCTGCGACATTTTTCCTAACATGGAGTCCTGCTGATTGGCTAATGGATGATTTAGGTACATATATTCGTGAAGTAAATGGATGGCCTGACGATTCGACACCCATTAGTGTACTAGTTGCTAGGGATCCCGTGTCGACGTCAAGGTTTCTTGATAATAAATTCAAAGCATTCCTTGATTTTATTTGTTCCAAAGATCACCCGATCGGAGAAGTAATAAATTACTTTTGGCGACGAGAATACCAAGGTAGAGGTCTACAACATTTTCATTTATTAGTTTGGATTAAAGGTGCGCCAATTATCGGTGAATCCTCCGTTGAAAAGATTTCTAAATTTATTTTGCAACATATAACATGTAAAATGCCGGATCCAAAGATTTCACCATTATTATACAGGCGAGTCAATACGCATCAACGACACAAACATAACGATTATTGTCTTCGTTCTAAAAAAGTAGGACGTAAAACGACTCGTGTATGTCGTTTCGGATTTCCTCGTCCTGTCACGGAAACGTTGATTATCAGAAATGTCGTGAGTTCGATAGCAGGTAGAAAACGATTGAAAAATAGGAGTAGGCTTTATGATCTTCCTCTAACAGATGCTGAGACAAACATAAATGATTATAATACTGTCCTTCTTACTGCAGTGGAAGGAAATGTCGATATACAATATATTGGTGAAAAATCCACGTTGCTTACTTGGTTTATTACTAAGTACATAAATAAAGCAGCGAAAAGTGAAATATCTGATGCTATCCTTGATAGTAAAAATGAGAAAAAGGAATCATTGCATAGAAAAATTTGGAAATATGCTATGCGAGGCATTAGTAATAGGGAATGTGGAGCTCTTGAAGGTGCTGATGGATTGCTAGGTATTCCTTTATATGGGACTGATCGAAATACGACTATTAGATGGTTAAATGTTAATCAGATACGACACAGAAAAGTGAAAGGCTATAAGGAAATTGAAGCTCTTGACGGAGATTCTACAGATATATTTTGTCCATCTATAATATATGATCATTATCCACAGAGACCGGAAGAATTGGAATCCATGTCCTTGTATGAATTTGCACAATGGTATGAGATTTTGAAAATCAAATCAAAAGGTAAAATTATTGAACAGTATAAGATGAAGAATGGTTATTATCTGAAACGGCGACAGCGTGGACATCTTATTGATCACTATAGATACAATGTCAATACGCACCGGAAAATTATTTCTTTTCATTACTGCTCATGTTTAAACCGTGGCGGATAATAGAAGATCTTAAAGATGGATGTGACACTTATGCAGAATCATTTCACAAGGGAAAGTTACATCTTGAGAAAACATTGCAGTATCATGAAAAATTAGAGGAATTGCAAAAAGCATTTGAAACTGCGCAGGAATTAGTTCAACAACATTTAGATGAGTTGGAAAAACAGCATGAGTTTCAAGACGATCCTGATAATCTAATAGGTGTTCAAAATGTTGAGGCTGGTGAAGCGATGCAAGATTTTAAGGATCTTGGTGACAAATTAGATCAGGAAATCGATGTATCTGAAATGATTTCAAAGCTGAACGCAGATCAAAAAAGAGTATTTGATAGAGTCATCAACGCCATAACATCGTCGGATATCGACAACACCATAATATCGTCGGATAATTATAAACCATTACGATTATACGTTAGTGGAGAAGAAGGTACTGGTAAAAGTTTCTTAATTAAAACGATTGTATGCTGGATAAAACAAAATCGCAACAAGAATACTGCTGTAGCAGCACCTACTGGTATAGCAGCGTTTAATATCAATGGTTTGACAGTTCATAGATTGCTGCAGTTACCTGTTGAACATGGTCAGACTCCTAAGTATAAACAATTAGCTCCACACGTTTTGAAAGTTTTACGGGCAGATCTCAAAGATGTTATTCTTATTATAATTGATGAAGTGTCAATGATATCTAATTTAACTTCGATGTATATAAACTTGCGTCTATGTGAAATATTTGGCACCTTTGACGAGGCTTCGTTTGGTCGAAAGCATATTATTTTATTTGGAGATCTGCTTCAATTACCTCCTGTACGTAAAGATTTTGTCTTTGTTCCATTATCGAACGAAAAACTTAATAAATATATTGGCAGTATGGGGACTACAAAAAACATTTTGTGGGACGAATTTGAATATGATGAATTGAATATGATGAAGGTCATGCTATTTTCACCAGGTATATACCTATATATAATTTTTTTCCCCAAAACATATATATACATATCTGTTTATAGTATTTAATAGTTAAATTATTTTTTTACAGATGTAATGTCGCTCGATCAACTTTAATCAATTCCATTGTAAATAAATATAAAGAAGCAACTAATATGAGAGAAATTTGTTTGAAGGAGACAAGGAACCAGACAAAGATAAAGTGCTTAACGTTGTTCAATAATTTAAAAAAGTTTTTATTTTATGTCTGTCACATTATGAATCCATGGGGCATATGGGATTTGTTGTACAAGAATATTGAGGATACAAAGGATCTTTCGTAGTACTTACACACTTTATAAAGATTTATTCTGCGTTAAAGTTCCTTATGCGACTCACTGATATGGCGGGATGTTCCCCATATCTGTTTTAGACAGATATTACAAATATGGTAAGGCGTTGACAAGTAAGACAGCGAACAAATTAATATCAGCTGAAAGATATCAAATAGAAATGTTTATTCTGGCAGGTTGTACCGAAGAAACGGCATATATGCATTATTGAAGTAATGCGTTCAACAAATTCAGAAGGGATTAATCGTTAATTTGCCAAATTTCACAGTTGAAAAGACATCGAAGCATGGGTTTTTAAGATATGCAGCCAATCGCAGCTGAGAATCGTGGAAAGTGTTGCTACAGAATAGAAGAAACATTCACTTTATATCTTTTTGTAGGAAAACTATTTCTATTATAGAAATAAAAAACTTAATTATAATTTGATAATAAAATAAAATTATCAGCAGTGATTGTAACTGCTTACTTTTTCATACCGAGTTATGAAAACATAGCGTTTCAACGTTTCTATTCCTCTACCATACACCATACGTACGTACATACAGACACTTAAAAATACGAGCTCCACGTCTTTGTCTAACAATAAGTAACATTATAATAGCAGAACATTTATATAAAATTGTAACTCTAATGAATGTAAGTATAATTGTCATTTTATCCACTATTAAAAATTACTTATAAATAATATATTGTCATAATACTCATAATCGGTATTCATTATAGTAGTATCTTATTTCAAGATCGTCTTAAGTAATATGTCTACAATGCGAATCGTAAGTTGTGAGTTGTAAGAAATTGACCAATTACAATCGAATTTGAGAAAAATAATCGATTTTGAGCAAAAAATGTTATATAAACATGGGTCCTATTCTGAATATTTACAGTTACACTAATTTGAAGGTTGTTTGTAAAAGACCTCTTTCTTTAGTTTGAGGAGTAAAAGAAAATTATTACAAATAAAGAATGAACTTTTCAGAAATAATCTTTTCTTTAATTGGAAATGCATTACTGTGAACAACGCGTTATCTTGGCCAACGCGAGCACGTGACAATAATATAATAATGTAATTATTTTAATTAATGTAATTAATTGTTCTGATAAGTGAATAAGAATAATGTAATTTTATAGTTTAGATTACTAGCCAATTAAAGAAAGGATTATTTCTGAAAAGTTTATTCTTTATTTCTAATAATTTTCTTGTACTCCGCAATTTACAAAAAGAGGTTTTTTTACAAACAACCTTCAAATTAGTGTAACTGTAAATATTCAGAATAAGACCCATGTTTATATGACATTCTTTGCTGAAAATGTCTTCAGAAATGAGCTCCGTAAGTGGCGCTAAAACCTCACCAAACGACCCTATATATATAAATATTTCATAATTAAGAAATATTTTAGAAAGTATTCTCCCTTTGATTTATTTTATTGAAACACTATGTGGAGAATAATAATAGAAAGAAACACATATGTAATAGATATTATAGTTTCTATTTATAAATAAAAGGGAAAAGGATAGGCAAGGGGAATGAGAAAGAGGAGATAGAGGGAGGCAGAAAGTCTAAGAATAGAAAGGTAAATAGAGAAGAAAAAGCTATGCAGGTTTCTAGGGAAGCAAGGTTGGCCAATATTAAATGGAAATATTAAGGATATAAGGGAAGGAGAAAGAGGGGTGTAGATTTATACGGTACGTACGTAGGAATAACAGAATTGGTCATTGATTACGTAGTGGGAGATGAGAAAACAAGAAATGGAGTAGAGAATGATAGAAGAGGAGAAAGTGGACTTGAACCATCAACCGATAACCGTGTGGATAAGAGGGAAGAATTTAGGCATAAAGGAGAAGATGAAAGAAAAGGGAGTGAAAGGAAGAGAAAAGTGTAGGTACGGAAAGAAAAATTGCAATAGACCTTCAAAAAGATATTTTTAATCATGGACAACTGTACGTTGCATTTTCACGTGTTAGTTCTTGGGATTCATTGAAAGTTTATTTAGGACATGATATTTATCCAACAACGTAAAAAATTACGTTTATAAAGAAATACTCAATTAATAAAACGTAACTGATAACAAATAAGTGATAATATATGATTATGTTAATATAAAGAAATTACAAAGTAAATGATAATTTAAATAATAATTATGAAATAAAATATATAACCCTTGATAACTCTTATACAGGGTTTGGCAAAAGTATGGCAATCCCTAAATTTTGTGAAAATTATACATTTTTGAAAAAAAATGTTTCATACAAAAGTTGTACGGTTTCAAGGGAAACATAATATGGTAGCAATGATTTGACCTTGGATAGTTGTTTGAAGGTCACGTAAAAGTCACCTACAATTTCTTAAATAGAACCCTCTATATTGCAGTACATCGTTTGAAAGGGTATAAAATGAGAAAAATTTTGGTGCAAATCAGAGGTCGATGTTGACCCGTTCGGGAGTTATTTAAAGTAAAAAATTGGCTTTTTCGAAATTTGACCCTAAATAACTTCCAAACGGACAAACGTATCGACCTCTGGTTTGCGCCAAATTTTTCTTTTTTTATGCCCTCTCAAACGATATACTAAAATGGGGGTTTTTATTTAAATTTTTGAGTTGGAGTCGCTCCTTGAGACATTAAAAAATTTTAAATGTTTCAGGAAGACCAACTAAAAAATTAAAAATAAAAACCCCCGTTTTGTAGAGGTAAATGTAACATAATTTTAATATGCTTACCATACGAGAAATGTCACGCGCTAGCTTGTGACACACTTCATTTGACAAATTTGACAGTTCGCTTCGCATACGTATTTATTGATATTTTATAATGCTTGCATTAATCTTTATGTACAGCAAATGGAACAATCACAGATAAATAAGACAAAACTTAAAAGTAATTTCCTTGTCGTTTGCAGAATCATGTCAATATCTAAAAACTGAGTCAATGTACAAGAGCACCTTTACTTGCTATGCGATGTACCACACCTGAGCGCGCCAACTTTAGTCTGATTCGCTAACTCTAAATGCTTATAATTCAAAAACTATTATAGCCTCAACATTTTCGCATAAGAATTTTTTTCTTAGAATGTCCCACAGAATTTGTCAGTGAAATGGTGTCCGAGCTTTTTGGGACACCCTGTATATATATATATGTATATCACCTCTAATCAAGAATAAAAAGATGTAGTTATAAATTAGCTCTATACTTCGGTGTTATATATACCTATTAGCATATACTTCGGTGATATATATATATACTTGTATATATATATATATATATATATATATATAATATATATATAAAAACGCATAAATTTGTTGGTACAAGTAAGAGCCAATCACGTTCGATTGCTATTGAGCGACTTGGTCTGCTGAACGCAAGGTCGGTTCCGAAATTTTCGGTAAGCTCCAGCTTTTTATTGACTGCATGGAATGATAAATCCTTCTCCAGAATTAAAGTATAAACGCAAACGGATACGGCACTGTTCGATTTTATGCCGAGAAAGACAAAAATTATAAAATATTATAACATTTATATTTACCGACCTTGATTCTCTGCAGTACCCTCTACCGTGATATGTCGGAACTAAACTTGACGTATTTCTTACTCTAGTCATAGAAATCTCGGGCGTATACAGACCATAGACCTAGGATAAGATAGACGGAGCGTAAGCTGCTACTGTGGACAAGGGGGGTTAGGATAGCGCGGGAGGGGAAATAGAGCCAAGCCTCGGCAAAGTTCGGTTAGACTCGGGGACGTTCGGACGCTCGACCGACTCGACAGCACACGGATGTGCCTTCGCGCTTTGGTGTGCGTTGGCAGCATGCGGAAGGGATGCGCTGGTATGCGCTGTTTGTTCGATTACACATTTGACACATTTTTCCGGACGGTGGATAACATAACCTAGAATACAGACTATGTCAAGACCATCGTGAATTGATTTTTAGTAATATAAGATCTCATAATGGATTTAACAACAATCCGACAGTTCTACAATTCAACTCTGGGTATAAAAAATTAATTGCGCAAACGGAATTACAAGACAAATTTACTGGCAATTGTATACCATTACAAGAGATTACAATATTGCAGGCGTCATCTAAAAAGCCGATTAATGTTATAAATGCAACGACAAACATAGCTTCAGAAACACAATGGCTTGATGAGTCTGAACATAATACTGATCATGATTATTTATTACAACCACAATTCCCATCTTGTATTACAGAATATAAAATGGAAGCTTTAACTTTCATAGCGGGATATGTATTAAAAAGACTTACAACAACATTACATTGCACTGTATGTCTCGACACTTTAATAGGAAAACCTACAGATATACACGTTAATTTAATAAATATAAAGAATAAAGGTGGATTAATATATCCTTCACGAGATCTTGTATATGTTTGCAGAGTAACAAGAAGTATTTAATAATTATATTTATACAATAAAAAAAGAAGAATAGAAGTATTTAAGAATAGAAGTATTTAATAATTATATTTACAATTGCCAGTAAATTTGCTTGTAATTCCGTGTGCGCAATTAATTTTTTATACGCAGATTTGAATTGTAGAACTGTCGGATTGTTGTTAAATTTATTATGAGATCTTATATTACTAAAAATCAATTCATGATGGTCTTGACATAATCTGTATTCTAGAGTAGGTTATGGTATCCACCGTCCGGAGAAATGTGTCAAATGTGTAATCGAACAAATAGCACATGCCAGCGCATCTCCTCCACATGCTGCCAACGCACACCAAAGCGCGAAGGCACATCCGTGTGCTGTCGAGTCGGTCGAGCGTCCGAATGTTTCCGAGCCTAACCGAACTTTGCAGAGACTTGGCTCTATTTCCCCTCCCGCGCTATCACCTACCCCGCAGGCTTACGCTCCGTCTATCTTATCCTAGGTCTATGATACAGACCGAAAATTTTCTGGAAACTCCAGATTTTTATTGGCTGTATAGAATTATAATTCCTTTTGCAGAATTAAAGTAGACACTCCAACGGAGGCGGGGTGTTGTTTGCATTGTGCATGAAAGCTACCAAATTTGTGTATACAGTTGATGTTTTCACGACTTGTCAACTCCAACCTTGGCGGTGTATCCACCCTAAACGTAAATATAAATGTCATTATACTTTCTTTCTTCCTCTGCGTAAAATCGATCACACCCGTATCCGTTTGCGTTTATACTTTAATTCTGGAGAAGGATTTATCATTCCATGCAGTCAAAAAAAACCTGGAGCTTCCAGAAAATTTGTCAATTTGTCGGTAATTTTGACGGTAAAACAGCGACATCGTCGGAGCTCGGCCTTCGCTTTAGGATCCCCTATTTGCTGATGCTAGGCTAGACACTTACGTCAGTTTTATTTAAAAAACGATCAATGCTTTTGCAATAGAGCGCCCTTTCGCTCTCTCTCTCTTTCTCTCTCTCTCTTTCTTTCTTTTTCTCATTTGAAATTTTGGAGAATTCGTACATATCGAAGCTTTATGAAGCTGGGTCTAATCAACCGAACCATAATGAATTATATATGAAATAGAGGTAGAAAAAACTGAAAAATATAATAGAATCAAAAAAATTGCTAATAATTAATACTAATAAGCAAATTTAAAGTACAACCGTATATAAGATAATAATCAATAATTAAAGGAAACGCCAAATTCGGTCGGGACTGGATATTGGTTGTCCAATAAATTCGTGAATTTTTTTAAGTACAAATCATCACTCTAGTAAACCACGCGCCGTTACTTACGGACTTAATTGTCTACTAACACTCGTTAGTATATTCGAAAAAGGACGGGATATGTATAGAAGGATATAGGGTAAAAAAGAAATTGTTGCGAAAAAATATCACCCCAGCCAGGATTCGAACCTGGACCTCCCTGCTTTCCGGGCGGGCGTCTCACCTATTCGACCACTGAGGCATGTGGTGATATTTGTCGCAACAAACTATTTAACAGAGGAAGAACGTCTTTTTCCGGCGACGTATATAACAATAAGCAAATTTAAAGTACGAAAGCGAAGGCCGAGCTCCGATTGTTCAACATGTCATAAATATGCAAGACTCTCTCCCCAAAAAGCAGGTACCTCGTCGGATTCCTTTCAGGTTGAGAGGGGAGGTGGATAAAATTATTGAGGAGATGAAGGCATGCGGTGTGATCGAGGAATCAAATAGTCCCTGGGTTTCTCCTGTGGTATTAAGACACAAAAAGGATTGAACGATAAGATTTTGTGTGGACTATCGGGTCGTAAACGCATTGACGGAAAAGGATTCATATCCCCTCCCCAGAATTGACGTAATATTTGATCATCTAGCAGGTAACGTTTGGTTTTGTACTTTAGACTTGAAAAGTGGTTATTGGCAAATAAAAATTCGGCCTGAAGACAGAGAGAAAACGGCTTTCTCTTTCGGCAGGGGACTTTGGCAATTCACGGTGATGCCTTTTGGTTTATGTTACGCCCCCGCAACTTTTGAACGTCTCATGGAAAAAGTTTTGCAAGGATTATTATTTGAAATTTGCTTAGTTTACTTAGATGATGTAATAATTTTCGGGAAGACTTTTGAGGAAATGTTGGAAAATTTAGAAAAAGTGTTTTTGCGGTTGCAAAAAGCGAATTTAAAAATCAATCCTAAAAAATGTGTTTTATTTAAAAAAGAAGTAAAGTATTTGGGGCATATAATTTCGGAAAAGGGAGTTGCCACGGATCCTGAGAAGGTCGCTGCCGTGGAGAGATAGCCGGTTCCTCACACAAAGACTTTATTGCGGAGTTTTCTCGGATTTTGCTCATATTATCGCAAATTTATAAAAGGATTTTCTTCGATTGCTAAGCCTCTTTATGAATTGACGGGAAACCAGATAAAGTTTATCTGGAACGAAGATCATCAGAACTCTTTTGATGAGTTAAAGCGGGTACTGTCCTCTCCTCCAGTGCTTTTTTTTCCGAACGGGGAGGGTGAGTTCATTTTGGATACTGATGCCTCCAATATTGGAATTGGCTCAGTACTATCTCAAAAACAAAACGGGGAGGAGAGGGTCATCGCGTATTTTAGCCGCGTGCTGAATAAAGCTGAGCGGAATTATTGTATTACTCGACGCGAACTTTTGGCGATCGTGGATTCTGTAAGGTTTTTTCGCCATTATCTTTTAGGATGCGAATTTTTGATCCGTACGGATCACATTTCTTTGCGTTGGCTTATGTCTTTCAGGGATCTGGATGGACAATTGGCTCGGTGGTTGGAGACGCTTCAGCAGTTTCATTTCACAATTGCTTACAGGAAAGGACTGTCTCACGGGAATGCCGACGGATTGTCGAGGCGTACGTGTGAGTCGACTGGCTGTGAATATTGTGCCAAAGTGGAAAGAAAGAACTCTGTAACGAGGGCAGGCCATGTCGCTCGGATTACATTAACTGCAGAGGATCTGTCAGAATGGCGTTCTGAACAGAGAGCAGATCCGATTATTTCAATTATACTCCGTGGAAAGGAGGCCGGTGTTCGCCCATCACGGGCTGAGTTGGCTTCGGAGGATATCTCCGCACAGATTTATGGGTCATATTGGGATGCCCTGGTCCTGGAAGAGGGCGTACTTTATAAGAGATGGGAAGCTCCAAACCTTAAGTCTAGTTTTCTCCAACTCATCGTTCCAAGGAAATTTGTTAAAGGAATTTTGGAAAAGTTACATGACTCACCGTCTGGAGGACATTTCGGAGTGAACAAAACTCTGGAGAAAATTCGGAAACGGTATTTCTGGGCAACCTGTAAGCAAGATGTGGAAGATTGGTGCAGAACGTGTAAAGTCTGCATTGCCAGGAAGGGCCCGTTAGGTAAGGGAAAATCTCCCCTGCAAATTTATAATGTGTGGGCACCTTTGGAAAGAGTTCAGATGGATATCCTCGGTCCTCTTCCTAGGACTAAACTTGGTAATAAGTTTCTTCTTGTCCTAGTGGACTGTTTTACGAAATGGGTGGAAGCTTTTCCTTTAAAAAACATGAGAGCGAAAACGGTTGCGGAAGTTTTTGTTAATCAGTTTGTTTCCAGGCACGGAGTGCCCACTGGGGTTCATACTGACCAGGGAAGGAACTTTGAGTCGAGACTTTTGTCAGAATTGATGGGGCTTCTTGGGATAAAGAAAACAAGAACAACTGTCTTGCATCCTCAATCTGATGGACAAGTCGAACGCCAACATCAGACCATAACAAATTATTTAGCGAAGTACGTCTCTGAAAACCAAAAAGATTGGGATCGGTGGATCCCTATGTTCCTCCTGGCATATAGATCCTCGAAGCATGAAACAACTGGAATCACCCCCGCAGAATTATATTTCGCACGAGATCTTAGATTACCATCGGATTTATTACGTGGAAATCCTTCTAAACTTCATGGAGAGGTGCCATTGGTTGGAAGTTTCGTTAGAAATTTAAAGGACAAATTAGAGGAGATACATTCTGGTGTACGGGGACAATTGGATTTGAAATCTTCTCGAATGAAAGCACGATACGATCGTGGAGTTCGTCGAATTCTTTTTCAGGAGGGGCAGAGAGTCTGGCTTTTTAATCCTCGGAGGGTGAGA
>JASTWR010001244.1:0-15000 GCA_030770355.1 Harpagoxenus sublaevis
GGGACCCAAGGTATCGTGCAACGCTTCTCGACCCTCCGACGTTTCCAACTCCTTTCGAATAGGCGTCGCGAGCTCCGAGTCGTCCGTGAGGTCAAAAACAGGCATGTTTGCGGGTAATTCGAACTTTATTGTAGGCTGCATTTTTCTCGCCGTTACGTATGGCGGAGATGATATCGGTGGAGATGAGGTTATCGGTGTAGAGGTTATCGGTGGTACATCCAGTAAAGCTTTCGATCGTTTCGATTGGCTAGATTTACGCGGTGCCGGCGGGTGATCCGACCATTTTCTCTCTCGGCGTTGCATCCTCGGAAAACGTTTCGATCTCAGCGTCGCTCTCCGGCTCCTCTTTCTTCACCGCGATCGATTTGTCGGCGATCTTTTGCAACGGCTCGATGAGAGGCTTAAAGTGCGTGTCCAACTCAATGTCTTTTCGATCCTACCGGTCTTCATAGCGCGAAGTTTCTTGCGAATCGACTCGCTCGTTTTCGCAATCTTCTTCGCAACCTTCTCGCGCTCGCGGATATCCATGCTCTTGTCGATTGCAGCCATCGCGGAAATACGTGATGCTTTCTCCGACGTTTTTACCTCGACGAGGTACCGACGACAACTGACCGCTTTTGCGGTATCGCGAACATGTTAAATCCTTTTCTGTATCGACATTGTTGAGCGAGCTGTCCTTGTCTATCACTACGAATCCGTACTTGCGCTGCCAACATTCGCTGCACAGCGCGCTGAATTCATCGTACGACATGTCGGTATTCACGTGATCGTTGTACACGTGTTTCAGATTGGTACCATCCTGTTTGAACAGGATCAGCAGGTTCGCGTTGTCGCGTATCAGATGTTTAGGTATTTTCGCGTACGTCTGACATAGATAAAAACAGTCGACGTTCGAATGCCTACCCATTGAAAAATACTCTCTCACGGTGTCTTGCTTGTCGCATGCCACGTCATCAAAAACGAATATCGAGTTTAAACACGCATCGCTCGGTGGAATGACGTCACTGTTGTTGGAGAACGTAAAGTAGCCGATTTCGTCGATCGACGTCAATAAATTCTCCAGATATCTATATTTCGGTTGCTGAAGCGACTTTGAGGTAAACGTACACGTTCTCAAAACGTACACCGTGCGGGCTTTCCAACAAGCTTATCAGAACGTTGGTTTTACCGCAATTCGAGGGACCGCAAATGATGGCGCGTATAGTGGCCGGTAGCATCGTACCGTGCTTGCGCTTCTCCGCGTTGCCCCCCATCGACCGTGATCTATCGTCGCAGTTCGTCACGCGAATCGCCTGCGGTTGTCGCACGAATCTCATTTTTCACACTGCTGACCGGAGGGCTGGATCGAGCGCCTATTTATAGGTGCGCGAAACCGCGCATCGCTCAGTAGCAGAAAAATGTTCGTTCTGTTATCAAGACCTTCCGATATTCGCAATTCAGCGCCGAGCAGCTACAATTTGTACCAAAGGCTGTTCTGTTGCAATTGTGTGGCGATTACGTCCACCACGTGTGGGACAGGCTTCCGGAACATATAAAGGTGATTCGGAAGTTCAGCAATATCGTCGGTGCTTAGAACATTATAATTTACCGCATCATCGAACGCACATCGACAGTTCCGGCACCGTTGATAAAAATTGCGGCGAATGCCAGCGAAAAAATAGGCAAAGGTTCTCTTTCAACCGCGCGATAAGCTCACTTCCGATCGAATTGCACATTCCCGGCTATCAGTTTTGCGGTCCGGGCACTCGGCTGAAGGAGCGATTAGCCAGAGGCGATCCGGGTGTAAATCCGTTGGACGCGGCGTGTCGCGAGCACGACATAGCGTATTCGCGTAAACAAAGATCTCACCGGGAGACACGCGGGCGGACAAGGTACTCGCCCGACAAGGCGCTAGGACGTGTCATCGCGAGAGATTCGGCTCTCGGAGAGAGAGGTGCCGCTACAGCCGTCTGGGCTGCTATGAAAAGCAAAGACGAAGCTAGGAATGGGTTTGCGAACCGTTGAAAAAGAAGAAGAGGAGAGCGTCGAAAAAACGAATACTTCCGACGGCGACGAAACGAGGCGGTGTATTGCCGCTTCTACCGTTGCTGGGAGTTCTCGGTTCCCTGGCCGGCGGGGCGGCCGGGATCGCAACGGCCGTGAACTCTCGCAAAACCGCGCGACGTCAGCTGGAAGAGATGCAACGTCACAATCGCGCCATGGAAGGCCGCGGACTTTATCTCGCTCCGTACAAACGCGGACGGGGAGTTGCGGTCGAAGAAGAGGAGAGAAAATATAAAAAAAAAAACGTCAAAGAGACGTTAAAAATGCCCACGGGTATTACGACTAACGTACAATTGAATCGACTGGCGAAACACATGCGCGTACCGTTCTTCAAGGGTGTTTTCATGCGTGACTCGTTACCAATCGGCGGTGTACGCCTAAACGAGAGCGGTATTGTAAATTTGGATGATACAGCGGGCTCCGGTACTCACTGGGTAGCGTACGCAAAGAGGGGAAACCGCGCGATGTATTTTGACAGTTTCGGTAATCTTCGACCGCCCGAAAGAGTTGGTGCGATATTTCGGACCGAGCGTGATGAAGATAGAGTACAATCGCACGCCCGTTCAAACATATGATCAGAACATCTGCGGACAAGCGTGCCTGCGATTTCTCCTGACAATAGACGACGAACGGCGTAAATTTAAGAACTGACGGTGCGCCGTGGAGACTCAGTGTTAGTCGAACGGTTTTTCCGACATGTCTATGACATTCACGCTGACCGGGTAGAGCAGCATCCTCGCGGTGCCCTACTTTCCCGCCGTAGATTTGAGCGACGGTGACTACGAGCTTGGTCTAACGGTTTTTGAGACTTATCACACGATACCAAACGTGAATTCTTCGAATAATAAATTTTACTTCGACGAGGATGACACAGAAATAACGATACCCGAGGGATCGTACGAGATAGGAGCGATACACGAGTTTTTGAAACGCGCTGTTTCACGGAAACGCCCGCGACGCGTAGCTCCTTCCATCAGCAATCGTACATCGGTCGCGGATATTGCGCAAGAGGAGACCGCTCGCGCGAATGGCGACGAGGGCGATGATGACAACGCGGAGTACGAGGATGATGAGGCTGTAAAATATCCGATAGTGCTCCGTGCTAATTACAACACGATGAAAAGTGAGATCAATTGCGCTTTCAGAGTAAACTTTAGCAAACCAAACAATATTGGATCACTGCTGGGATTCTCGTCGAAGCGTATATTGCAGCCTGGAAAATGGCACCGATCGGACCTACCGATTAATATCATCAATATAAACATTATCCGCGTAGAGTGTAACGTGACCGCGGGTGCGTACAGCAACGGCAAACCCGTTCACACAATACACGAATTTTCTCCGAGCGTGCCACCAGGATATAAGATATCGGAAACACCGGCGCAGATCATTTACCTGCCAATCATCGCACGGAGCATTACTGATTTAACGGTACGCATCGTGGATCAGGACGGACGATTGCTCGACTTTCGAGGCGAAGAGATCACCGTCAGATTGCACGTACGACGGCGACAGAGATAACGCGCGTGAGTGTGCGCGACATATAGGAGATGCTCGTGTTGAACGACTCGGAGCACACGAGAGATAACACTATTTACACTACGGTAGCGGTCAACGATATCGTTCGATCATTGTCATCACCAGCGTTAGGCTACGCTACAAATACGAGAAAGAAACTCACAGCGTCGAACGTTAAATTCTTACAATCTTTGGGATTCGCGGTGCGAAATATCTGAGGAATCATGACCGATATCCTTAACATTGGAAGCGAGCCGGTCTTTGACGATCGCATCGTCAAGATCGAGACTCACACGTACAACGCGTACGCCAACACAACGTTCGAGTATAGCGATGAGATACGAATACCCATACAACAGCAGGATCTGTATACGTTACCGTGCGAAAGTTTTCTCTACGTCGAAGAAATATTGGCGGTGAACAGAGTAGACGGTGAACCCGATAACGTGGTATTGGCGAATAATGCCGTCGCATTCTTGTTCGATGAGATTCGATACAAACTCGACGGTGTGGAGATTGATCGTAACAGAAACGTAGGAATAACAACAACGCTCAAGAATTACGCGTCGCTGTCTTTGGGCGCGAGTACGATTCTGAAAAACGCTGGCTGGGATATGTTCAATAACGCTGACATCACTTCTACGCGAAGAAACTTTACTTTTCACGTACCGCTCAGCATGCTACTGGGATTTTGCGAGGATTACAAACGCGTGGTGATCAACGCGCGTCATGAATTGATCTTGATACGATCGCGCAATGATAACAATTCCCTAGTGGGAAATCCGACGTTGAATCCTGCTATCAACGTACTCAAGATACAATGGCGAATGCCTCACGTGTTGCTGAACGAGATCAACAAACTGTCGATGCTGCGCGCCTTGGAAAACGGACGATATCTGAATATGAGTTTCCGTTCGTGGGATCTGTACGAGTATCCCCTGTTGCAAAACACGACCAAGCACTCATGGGCTATCAAGACCGCGACTCAGCTCGAAAAAACCGCGATACGTCATCTTTGCTCTGCAGACGGGTCGGAAGAATGTTATGACCAGAGAAATAACAACGTTCGATCATTGCAAATTGACCAACGTGAAACTTTATTTAAACTCTGAATTCTATCCGTACGATGATATGAATTTGGATTTTAGTAAAAACAGATGGGCGATTCTGTACGATATGTATGCACGTTTCAGTAGAGCGTATTACGGACGCGAGCACGTCCAGCCGTGTCTCGATGTCCCGAATTTTCTACAATACGCTCCAATAGTGGTCATCGATTGCTCTCGACAAAACGAATCCGTCAAAAATGCCACCGTTGATGTCAGAATAGAATTTGATTGTATGGAGAATGTACCGCCGAATACCTCAGCGTACTGTCTCATCATACACGATCGCGTTATTCAGTACAACCCGTTGACCAACGTGGTGCGCAAAATTGTCTGAGCGTTCGCGGCAACGTCGAAGAAATTTTTTTCCAATACAATAAAAAAGAGGGGGGAGCAGGGTATAAATCAAAAGTGTCGCGAGACGTCTGCATATTTGCGTGTCATTCTTCTCGAGTAACGCATCAAAGAGAAATCTTATGTCCGTACCAACGTTCGTGGACCTGCAAGGTTTCCTCGTCGGAATGAAATTTGTCGTGAAGGAGGTGGCGGTGCTGCGAAAGGGGACCGTTCTGGCGCATTACATCTTTGAACGCCCCATGCCGTGGAATCTCCTCATGAATTCCGACAAATCATGTGCTACCTGGTTGATCAAAAATCATCATGGATTACGATGGAACGACGGAAACGTGCCGTACAGCATGGTGAAACATCTAATTACATCGGCCGTGCTTGGTATGGAAGAGGATGATGATAATGACGACGAAACGCCGCCGACTCTCGTGTACGTCAAGGGAATCCAAAAACGCGAATGGTTGGTGGATCTGCTCGAAAATTTTGCGAGAAAGAAAATGATCATCGAGACTCTGGATGCTGATTACGAAGACATCCACTCTTTGAACAATATGGATGCCGCTAATACTGTGCGATGCGGAAAACATACGAAGAATTGCGCGTTGCAAAACGTATTTAAAATATTTAACTGGTGGTCGAAACACGAGAAAGAAGTGGAATCTTTTTATACAACTTATAAAAATAAATAAATAAATTATACATATATGTACATTACAATGTTTTATTTTATATCTCCTTTCCCATCTACTTCGCATGAATATATATGTAACAGAAAAATAAAGCCTTTCTTCAGGTCACGATGTATGACTTTATTTTCCACTCGAGCGATATACGCAACGTTCGCCTGAACATCGGCGCTCGCTCGCTTCTGTAGTGCTTTGTTTACAAGCGTGAAAGATGAACCGATATGCCCATCCTAAACTACGATATTTGACTCTTCGTAGAAAGAATCACGGCGCCATTCGGTTATGGTGTCTCGTATTTACAGATCGAGCGAGCGTTCTAGCGGGTTTCTTGCAGCAGTTACGCCTCAGTCTGCAACAGTCGCTCGCCGGTTATATACGCAAGTCGTTCGCGGTGACAGTTTTTTTTGTCAGTTTTTGTGAGTGTGATAGTGTGTGTGTCGAGGGTCTGAGCCGCGGGTGTCATGTACGTAATTACCTCTCCTATAAAGTATAAAGTATGTTTCTTGATCGTGTTGCGATACGATTAAGAACAGGTACTTGATAGGAGACGTAATTACGTAGTACCCGCTGGAGTACCCGGCGCTGAATATTATTATTATCGGGAGAGTTGTCGCGGCCGTTGCCTAAGCTGAGGGGTGTGATAGCAGTGGATTATTACAAGGTGCGAAAAAAAACGTTATGGCACCTCGTATGGGCACGGGGTCGGACCCCGAGATTGTCCCGTTCTTCGGGGTGCCGCCAGAGGTCGAACAATTCATAGAAGAGCCACAACCACAAGTGGACTTGTTACCACCACGGGGCATAGACGTTCATATCCGAGCGCTAACGTACGTTCGGGATCTAGAACATTACGAACGTACGTTAGTGCGACGCCCGGGACGCATTGCGGCCAACGACCCCGACAATGACGAACTCGTCACACGGTTGGTTGCGGCAGGCCTGCGACCCCCGTTTCGAGTCGCTGGCCGTGGTTGGGGTCATTTCGGCCATCGCGCCCTTCTTAGTGAGATTGCCCGCTTGCTTGTAATAGGGGTCCCGCAGGCAGTTGGTCGTGGTCGTGGCCGTGATCTTGGTGGCGGTGGTGGTGGTGGTGGTGGTGGTGGTGGTGGTGGTGGTGGACACGGTCGAGGCCGCGGTGGTGGCGGTAATGCTGGTCAAGGTCAAGGTGGCGATAATGCTGGTCAAGGTCAAGGTGGTGGCATAGGCCGCGCTGAGGGGATAAGACGACTGCTGCAAAGATTGCAGCTCGAGCGTCACCCCGTCGGGCGCGGACACGGGCATCCCCCCCCCCCAAATTAAGGTAAGAACGAGCGGGAGCGCGAACGGCGACGCTGGCGGGCGGGCGGGCGAGTTGAGAGAGCCGTCGGCGCGGGCGGCGCGGGCGGCGCGGGCGGCGCGGGCGGCGCGGCGGCGGCGCGGCGGCGGCGGCGCGGCGGCGGCGGCGCGGCGGGCCCTACCCCTAACGCGGTACACCTCCCCCGCGCGGACCCTACGCGACACCCCTCCCCCGCGCGGACCCTACGCGGCACCCCTCCCCCGCGCGGACCCTACGCGGCACCCCTCCCCCGCGCGGACCCTACGCGGCACCCCTCCCCCGCGCGGACCCTACGCGGCACCCCTCCCCCGCGCGGACCCTACGCGACTCTAACGCGGCACCCCTCCCCCGCGTCACGTCAACACCCTTCACCCTCCTTTGTAATATGAGACGCCGCCTGTGCCGTCGTCCACCTCGCCCTCGGTTACCCCCCCCCCCGCCCCTCACCCCCCCTCATTGCCCCATGGGTCGGAACCGGGATACTATCCCTACTTCTAAGCGAGAACATCGGTCGTGTTCTAAAGAAAACTGGTCTGGATGTCGTACGATTCTAGAAAAACTCGACACTATAATTATAAGAGGCAAAAACAAGTTGACCAATGTTAAAGAAACGGAAGTTGTATATAAAATTAACTGTAGCGATTGTAACTACTCGTACATCGGCCAGACCAAACGACACTTAGAGACTTGCGTGAAGGAACACAAGAGTGATATAAAGAGACATGATAGCAACCATTCGGTTGTTAGTAAGCATAAAATATCGCATAACCACGAATTTAACTGGAACGAGCCTGTAATCTTACACAGAGAAAAGAACACTCGAAAAAGAGAGATTGCCGAGATGTTCTTTATGAAGAAGCATAAAAATACAATTAATTTAAAAAAGGATATATACAGACAACCTAAATCCGGTATATGATAGAGTTATTTTGTCGACTTTATTGTTTCGTACAAATATTTATCTCGGCAACCTTCTCAACAACCGCGCCTTTATTCCTTCTTATATTTTGTCAGTACACCGAATACTGCCTAACAGTGACATGTCACGCGCTTCTCTCTACCGCACGAAATAGCGAAAAACTTCGCCATACGGATCATGTGCAGTTCGGACATTATCTCTGCAATATTCGCAATCTGACAAACAAGACACGTAAGATTGACCAATAGCCCTATGCATATTCGTCCCCTTTTACAAACACGTCACGCATTGAATACAGTTTCAGATGTGTCTTTTATGGGAAAATTTCGTATCTGCAAAGACGTCTCGCTATCATAATGACAACTCATATATTAGGAATTAGGCATTGCTCTCTGGCTTTTAGCTATTTTTATACTAAAAAATTTTTTTATTTTCTTTGTTAGTCTCGTTATTTTAATTTCTTGACTTTCTTCAAGGAACATTCGGCAACTCAAAAATTCAAAAAAATCTCAAACTTTGCATAATTATAGAGTAGTAGGACCTAATAACGAAACAATTTTTTGTTGGGGCTAAAAAACGGTTCTAGGGGAGAAACACCCCTTCGAAAGAAAATTGGTTTCTCTCTTTCGAGCCGAATATCTCTGAAACTATAAAAGATAGAAGAATGTTCCAAAATGGAAATTAAATGGTTTGAAAAGTACTTTGAAACAGCTGCCAAAAAATTTTTTTATTTTTTTTATTTTTAAAAATACCCTTACCATTAACCATATTTTTTCAAAATTTTAAAAATTGTTTATCAGCAAATAAAAGGTTATTTTTTTACAAATTCAACCATGTATGATAAAGTTATGTTATAAAAAACTATTTTTGAGAAATAATTACAAACGCCGCTATAAACAGTCCAACCGTGTCCGTCCATGCGCTCAATTATTCACGCAACACGTTCCGTTCGCTTTTTCGTAGGAGAAGATAAGTACGATAGCAAATACACTTGAAGGACATACTGTATGTATATAATTATGAAAGTTTCTATCGCACAATATAAATATCATAATATAACATAATAATATAAAAAACGGAATAAGTTTTCGATGAGATTAAAAACTATAACTAAACTATTACAATTCTAGAGATCTAATATTCTTTTCATGGGTAGACTGATATTAAAGTGAAAAAACTTGCACATTGCTTTTTCATAGTTTTAAATTCTACAAGTAGAAACTTGCACATTGCTTTCTCACAGTTTTTAAGTGTGCAAGTAGAAACTTGCACATTGCTTTCTCACAGTTTTTAAGTGTGCCAGTAGAAACTTGTACATTGCTTTGTCATAGTTTTTAAGTAAGCAATTAGAAACTTGCACATTACTTTCTCATAGTTTTTAAGTATACAAATTAGAAACTTACATATTACTTTTTTACAATTTTTGCTTTCTCATAGAGGAAGCTTTGTTTGTGAAAAAATTTTTTTTTTATTTGCCGCTGCCAATGTGTTCAGAATGTTCTAAAACGTCGAAAAATTGCATTAAAAAAATGTCCGTATGTGTGTGTGTGTGTGTGTGTGTGTGTATGTGCAGATTTGATGGCCGTGGTTGCTCTAACTTCCATAAATATTGAGGTATCGGGCTGTTTTTTTTTTTTTAATCGATAGAGTATCATTCAAGGAAGGTTGGTATTGAATTTGGCGATGATCGGTAAAAGGTTTTTTTTTTTTAATTTTAAATTTTTTTAGAAATGTCCGTGGTTGCTCTAACTTCCGCAAATATTGAGATATCGGGCTGTTATTTTTTTTTTTAATCAATAGAGCATCATTCAAGGAAGGTTGGTATTGAATTTGGCAATGATCGGTAAAGGGGTTCTTTTTAAAAGAATTTTTGAATTTTTTTAGAAATGTCCGTGGTTGCTTTAACTTCCGCAAATATTGAGATATCGGATTGTTTTTTTTTTTATCGATAGAGTATCATTCAAGAATGGTTGGTATTAAATTTGGCGATGATCGGTAAAGGGGTTCTTTTTAAAAAAAATTTTGATTTTTTTTAGAAATGTCCGTGGTTGCTTTAACTTCCGCAAATATTGAGATATCGGGTTGTTTTTTTTTTTAATCGATAGAGTATCATTCAAGAATGGTTGGTATTAAATTTGGCGATGATTGGTAAAGTTCTTTTTAAAAAAAATTTTTAATTTTTTTAGAAATGTCCGTGGTTGCTCTAACTTCCGCAAATATTGAGATATCGGGCTGTTATTTTTTTTTAATCAATAGAGCATCATTCAAGGAAGGTTGGTATTAAATTTGGCAATAATCGGTAAAGGGGTTCTTTTTAAAAGAATTTTTGAATTTTTTTAGAAATGTCCGTGGTTGCTTTAACTTCCGCAAATATTGAGATATCGGATTGTTTTTTTTTTAATCGATAGAGTATCATTCAAGGAAGGTTGGTATTAAATTTGGCGATGATCGGTAAAGGGGTTCTTTTTAAAAAAATTTTTGAATTTTTTTAGAAATGCCCGTGGTTGCTTTAACTTCCGCAAATATTGAGATATTGAGTTGTTTCTTTTTTATTCGATAGAGTATCATTCAAGGAAGGTTGGTATTAAATTTGGCGATGATCGGTAAAGGGGTTCTTTTAAAAAAAATTGAGTTTTTTTAGAAATGTTCGTGATTGCATTAACTTCTGCAAATATTGAGATATCGGGCCGATTTTTCTTTTAATCAATAAAGTATCATTTAAGAAAGGTTGATATTAAATTTGGCGATAATCGGTAAAAGGGTTCTTTTTTTTTTAAATTTTTAATTTTTTTAGAAATGTCCCTGGTTGCTCTAACTTATGCAAATATTGAGATATAGGGCTAAATTTTTTTTTAATCGATAAAGTATTATTTAAGGAAAGATAGAATTGAAATTAGCGATAATTGGTAAAGGGCTTCTTTCTTTATAAAATTTTGAATTTTTTAAGAAATGCCTTTGATTGCTCTAACTTTTGTAAGTTTTGAAATATTTGGCTATTTCTAATTTTATTATATTCTTCTGCCTTTTCTACCCCTATTTTATATAAAATTCTTTAAAATTTGGTTGATTAGATTCATGTTTATGTATGGACGGATTCCCCGAAATTTTAAATGTCTTTAACTCAAAAACTAATCAACCAAATCTTAAAGAATTATATATGAAAAAGGGTAGAAAATACTGAAGAATATAGTAGAATTAAAAAAAATTGCTAAAATCTTAAAATTTTAACCTTTAAGGGCTACATCCCAAGTCTCAACAATTGAGACTTTTCATAAATTGATATTTTTTGACAATTTATTTTACTCTTATTTTATATATAATTCTTTAAAATTTGGTTGATTAGACTCAGCTTTATAAGGCTTTTATGTATGCACGGATTCCCAGAAATTTTATATGCCTTTAACTCAAAAACTAATCAACCAAACCTTAAAGATTTATATATGAAATAGAAGTAGAAAATACTGAAAAAATATAATCAAATTAGAAAAATTGCCAATAATTAATACTAAATTGTCCAAAAACATTAATTTATGAAAAGTCTTAATTAGAATATAATAAACTAAAGAATATAATAAAATTAGAAAAATTAACAATATAATTAAAAAGTGTGCAAATTTTATATTTAAAACTGCATGTACAAATTCTCCAAAATTTCAAATAAGAAAAAAAAATAGAGAGAGAGAGAGAAAGAGAGAGAGGGCAAAAGGGCGCTCTATTGCAAAAGCATTGATCGTTTTTTTTAAAATAAAACTGACGTAAGTGTTTAGCCTAGCATCAGCCAATGTATGCCAAAGAGCCTAAAGTGCGTTCAGTTTTATTGGGAAAAACGATCAGTGTTTTGCAAAAGGGCGGCCTTTTGCAAAAAGGCTAGTCTTTTTGCAAAAGGGCTAATTTTTTAATTGCAGTTAGAACATCTCAAGTCTTAATAATTGAGACTTCAAAAAATGATTTTTTAGGATAATAAAAAAAGTGAGCAAGTAGAAACTTGCACATTGCTTCCATATAGCTTTTAAGTGTGCAAATAGAAACTTGCACATTACTTCCTCATAGCTTTTAAGTGTGCAAGTAGAAACTTGCACATTGCTTCCTCATAGCTTTAAAGTGTGCAAGTTGAAACTTGCACATTGCTTCCTCATAGCTTTAAAGTGTGCAAGTAGAAACTTGCACATTGCTTCCTCATAGTTTTTAAGTGTGCAAGTAGAAACTTGCACATTGCTTCCTCATAGTTTTTAAGTGAGCAAGTAGAAACTTGCACATTGTTTTCTCATAGTTTTTAAGTGAGCCAGGAGAAACTTGCACATTGCTTTCTCATAGTTTTTAAGTGAGCCAGTAGAAACTTGCACATTGCTTTCTCATAGTTTTTAAGTGAGCCAGTAGAAACTTGCACATTGCTTTCTCATAATTTTTAAGTGAGCAAGTAGAAACTTGCACATTACTTAATCAACATTTTATTTCGCTCATAAAGCTTCCTCTATGAGGAAGCCAAATTAATAAATATTTACTAATAATTATATATCAAAGAAAAAATTTGGCTTTGATATATTTGTTGTGAATAATAAGATTTGATTGATTAATTTTTGAGATACAAACGATTTAAATTTTGGGGAATTTGTACATAGGAAGCAATGTGCTAATTTCTAATTTTCACACTTTTTTATTATATTAGCAATTTTTTCGAATTGTATTGTATTCTTAGGTCATTTCTACCCCTATTTCATATATAATTCTTTAAGATTTGGTTGATTAGTTCTTGAGATACAGACGTTAGAAATTTTGGGGAATCCGTACTGTCACGGCTTTTTTGGCCGGAGCAAAGGAACGCCAGGAGAGTCGGGTGATAGGCCTCTTGGGTTAATCTCTCGCGCGAGGTCAAGCAACTCTAGAACAAATCCGTTGGGCGCCAGACGCGATGCCCTCGCGTCCACTAATTTCTCGAAACCTTAACGCAAAATCGCGAAAACCAAAGCCTGTCGCACGAGGGGCCAGCCGGCTCGACCTAACGGTAGAGGGGCAGGATAGAGGCAGGGCGGCGCGGATTCGTTGAACAGACACGAAATAATTTCACACAAATCGCCTGATATTTAATGAACAATAGGTTTCGTTTATTAAAACTAAAAGTAAATAATTAGAGTAGTAATTTTCGGATAGTGAAGAGATAACAAGTTTAGTTTATTTAGACAAACAGAAATTTAACGAAAAAGAATATTACAAGCAGTCCGGTTTATTGTAATTAGAGAGACGGATAACAACGAGTGATAGTTCCGGTGAGCAAATATTAGTTGAGCAATGATAAAGAGATAAGCGAACTTTGATTATTTGCAACCCAATTTTCCTCGGTCTCGCCCGCCGAGGAGGCGCGGCTGCAAATTAACCGTCGAATATATAAGTCGGCAGATACTCTCGAAGGTATTTGCGAGGCATACAGGTAGACAGATATTCGCGAGGTAATCAGGCCGGTCGTAGTTATCCGCGAGGTAATTAGGCAGGTCAAAGGTACTCGCGAGGTAATTAGGCAAGTCGAAGGTATTCGCAAGGTAATTAGACAAGTCGAAGGGATTCGCGAGGTATTCAGATAGACAGGTGGTCTCCAAGATATTCGCGAGATACTCAGGTAGGCCGATCTCCGTGTAAATATCCGCGAGACAACGCTAAAGTTTGGGCGCCAGGTGCGAATACGCGCACCACGTTTTCTTAGCTTCAATCCGAACGGGATCATCCGGACACGCACGTCTACTCAGGGCGCGGGGCGAGTTTAGTACTCTGAGGAGAGGGAGGGGTAGCGCAGGGCAATCAACACACTCGGATAAAAAGTAATAGATATATTTCCAGAAAAAGCAAGTAGTATGATCAGAAAAGATTGCCGGAAGTTAACAGAATGAGAGATTACCCGAAGGTAATAAACGTAGTTACCCGAAGGTAATAAACGTAGTTTATGAGGGAAAAGGCAGCATGAAAATGGTTGATTAACAGACTCGACGAAAGAGAAAGATAGACGCTCGCGACCCACACACTCAATGCACACAAACACGCAAGACGGAAATTCACGACCCACACACACGCACGCACGCAAAACATATGCAACAACGCACGCAGAACGCCACACACACTCACACATTCCCCGCGTTCGCGACCATCCCGGCGAATGCACAGCGAAATATGCGCGACATTCCCAGGCTGCCCGCGACGCAACAATCGTAACGCAATCGCAATATCTCCCCCGACATGTTTTCCACGCTCGCGGAATGCGACCCACAATACACGGTATTCTCCCGGCGCGTCCCACGACGTCCGCGAGACGCGACACACAATATTCTCCCGATACGTTTCCGACGTTCGCAAGACAACATTCACCACACGCGATACTTCCCCCGGTGTGCCTCCCCAATGCTCGCGAGACGACACCAAGAATTTCCACGATAATTCGAACTCCCGAAGGGCCCGGTGCAACGGTTTCACTCTATCGGGCGCACCCGACACACACGCGCGATGTCGCGATACGCCCGACGCAACCGCGCCCGGGACACTTCCCCACGAATCGACTGCCGGCCACACCAGTCCCCGAGGAGGGTTCTTACGCAAAAAGATCTGTGCGCGCCCTCGGCCGGTCCCCTCAACCGCGCTGCAGGTAATAGGTACAAAAGGTACCAGATAATTTCCTCGCACGAGGCAAACGTACGTGCAGAGGTACCGACAAGGTAATAGGTGCGGTACTGGGGCCGAGGTCGCACACCGAGCGCTACAAAGTACCGGGGTAGAAGGCTTACAGTGCTGCTCGTTGTTCGCCGCTTGCTGTTGCGTCGGGATGGACTCGTTCCGGCTCGACGGCTCCTCTCTCGTAGCTGGCACGACAGTGCCGGTAGCCAGTGATGCGAACTGCGATGCTTTTGCCCGCAGCCAGCGCGTTGGAGGGGATAGCGCGCCCGCCGCCGGCTCGACGCTCGGGCGTGCTCGGGCCGGGTGGCTCGGGCAGCGTCGGGCACAGTCGGGCAGCAGAAGAGCGCAAACATATGATGATGCGGGCTGTCTCTTTCTTTCCTTACAGCTATAGCTGACAAAACGCGT
>JASTWR010001244.1:20000-51652 GCA_030770355.1 Harpagoxenus sublaevis
GGAACGAACTACGGCACTCGCGGCTTCCCCGGGGCTGTTTACAAATTTTTGGCGAAGGGCAACCTCACCGGTCCCGCTGACTCCTGGTGTTCTCTCGGGATGACGTCACAGGCGCCGAGGATGATCAGACTCGGAATTGCGTCACACAAAACTTTTGCGCGGAACTCGGTAGAAGACGACTTGTTGTCACGGCGGACGGACCAGGAGAGATCGAGCGGTCCGCTCGATGGAAAATCCAGAGCGCGCCCCTCCCTGGGGGTTGCGCGGTAATCAGGCGCGGTGTCGCGACCAATTGGGGCCGAGCGCGTCGCGGATCACGCGCGCATTGTCGCCGGTATTTGGCGGGGTCCTTGAATTCTCCAGGCGCCCTTTGTTTGGCGGAATCCTCCGCCCGGTGGTTTGCACTCTCGGGCTGGGCTCCCTCGTCCGTTGATCTCCTCGCAAACCGAGGGAACCCTGGCCAGGCGTCCCGGGTCCGCTCGGATGTCCCGGGGTTGGTTCGGGAGATAACTCTTGTCTCCACGGGGGGGGGGGACCCTTGTCTCGGTTTTGGCGGCCTTCCGCCGCTCAGTTGTGCCCTGCGTGTCCGCCCTGCGCCCCGCGGTCGGACTCCTTGCCGTGTCTCGCGACATCCTTGTGCCGCCTTGTTCTTCGCCGCAGGTCTCGTCCCCGTCGTAGGCTTCCGCATTCCGATCCTGAAGCGCGGTGCCTCGGTGAGGTGCCGCGTTTTCATACAAAAATATGTACAAAAATAAGAAATAATCGCTATTCATCAGATTCGTTAAGCCGCCTGGAGATTCTTCGTGATCGCTCTCCTGGCTCGTCCGCGGGCGCGAACCCGCGCCTTGTGACGGCGGCGGGGCGCTACCACGTGCGGCGAACCGTCACGTCACAGTACATAAGAAGCAATGCGCAAGTTTCTAATTTACACACAATTTTTATTATATTGGTAATTTTTTCTAATTTTATTGTATTCTTATGTCTTTCTACCCCTATTTCATGTATAATTCTTTAAAATTTGATTGATTAGTACTTGTGTTACACACATTTAAAATTTCGGAGAATTCGTACATGCATAAAAGCTTTATAAAGCTGAGTCTAATCAACCAAATCTTAAAGAATTATATATGTAATAGAGGTAGAAAAGACTGAAGAATATAATAGAATTATAAAAGTTACCAATAATTAATACTAAATTGTCAAAATACATAGAAGCTTTATAAAGCTGGGTCTAATCAACCAAATCTTAAAAAATTATACATGAAATAGGGGTAGAAAAGACTGAAGAATATAATAGAATTAGAAAAGTTGACAATAATTAATACTAAATTGTCAAAAAATATCAATTTATGAAAAGTCTCAATTGTTGAGACTTGAGATGAAGCCCTTTAAGGTTAAAATTTTAAAATATTGGCAATTTTTTTAATTCTATTATATTTTTCAGTTTTTTCCACCCCTATTTCATATATAATTCGTTAAGATTTGGTTGATCAGTTCTGCAGTTATAGAAATTTCGGTAAATTTGGCACATACATACATACATACACACATACATACACACATACATACACACATCATACACACATACATACACACATACGGACATTTTTTAAAATAACAATTTTTCGACGTTTTAGAACATTCTGAACACATTGGCAGCGACAACTAAAAAAAAATTTTTTTTACTAAAACAAAGCTTCCTCCATGAGGAAGCAAAATACAATAACATTCAATAATATCATCTATCTTTTCATTAGCAGACTGATATTAAAGTGAAAAATGCGATAATAATCTAATATATGATACAATCTATTTATATAAAATAGAATGTCTGTATGTCTGTTTGTTCTTTATACACTCTTAAACTATTCGACCGATTTAAACCAACTTTTGCACAGTTATTCTTTACATCCTTGCGCAAAACATAGGCTACTACGAAACCTCGATATTTCACTTATCGATCAGCAACTTCATCCTTTGGTTTTCCTGGGCGTTTTTTTGGGGAAATTTCGAAATTGCTCGCTCGCGATGTACACAGAACCTCGATATTTCACTTACCGATTACCGATTTTATCCCTTGGTTATTTCCCGGGCGTTTTTTAAGTAAAATATCGAGGTTCAGTGTACATCACGAGCGAGCAATCTCGAAATTCCCGAAAAAGCGCCCGGGAAAATCAAGGGATGATTAGAGTATTCGCTGAATACTATTTCTTATTTGAATTTAATTTCAATCTCAAATTAAACTTTCGCAACAGGCATTTAAAAAAATATTGTATGTGGAACTTGCAGAAGATAACGAATTACGTTACATGCGAGCAAACAATCTCGAAATTCCCGAAAAAAAAAACGCTCGGGAAAACCAAGGGATGAAATCGCTAATCGGTAAGTGAAATATCGAGGTTCTGTGTACGTACATCGCGAGCGAGCAATCTCGAAATTCCCGAAAAAACGCCCGGGAAAACCAAGGGATAAAGTCGCTGATCGGTAAGGGAAATATCGGAAAAGCGGAAACAACTCAATAGCGTGAAACTCGAGTAGAAAAAGACCGGTTACGACATGTTCAATTAAAGAAAACATTTATGCGGTCCGATTTGAAATTAGAGGCATTTTATAGTTATGATCCAAATTACGAATATCAATTTCATCCGAGAGTAATAATTGGGAAAATAGATGCAATATGTGATCATTGTCAAGCAAAAAAGTTTAAAATTGAAGCACCTGGTGTGTTCAAACGGAAAATTTAAACTATCACCTTTACCCGACACACTCCTTATGTTTGTCCATAATATGGATATTGAAACACAATTGAAGTCGTTTGAAGAAAAACGACGCCCGGGCGAAGCCCGGGTAACCAGCTAGTTTATTAATAAAAACAAAATATATACCTCTAGTTGAAAAAATCGTAAATAATTTGTATGTGATTTTTCCTATTATTTTGTACGTTATAACATATTTATTATACATATATAAATATTATTTATATAATCGTGTCTGTTTACAAATATTGCTACAAATATTTAGCATCGTTATCATGTATTGCGAGAACGTGTAACTTTTGTTACATTAAACAAAAGTTATACGAAGTACCAAAAATCGTTTCTTCGCAATACTTGTAAGAGATTAATGTGACAAATAAAAATTTATATCACAATTAATTTTAAAAATTGTATTAGAAAATTATAGAATAAGATTGTAAGAAGTCTAAATTAATAGATGAATAAATTGATAGATTAATTTTAATAAATAAATAGATTAATTTTAATTAATAAATAAAATTGAAAAAGGCTCTCTTGAGTAAATCAATTATAGAACAGGCAGTTAGAGCCGGGCGCAGTAAATAGAGCGCAATATATTAATTACGAACACAATACAATAGAAACGAACGTTTCAGTCCTTTCTTTGGGCTATCCTCAGCGTAGTCATATTCAAATCACCACGAGTTACATAAAATCAAAAATCAGTTGCAAAAAATTTAAATGTAAAATTAAAATTTAAATGCCTAAAATTTGCATGTGTGAAAACATCGCCTGACAATGTGTATCTGAGTTCAATGCGTAAAAGTTGTTTAGTGAAATGTAGCTTACAATAATTGTGCAAATTTTAAAACTTTACAATCTCATATATCGTAGTATTCCGTTGTCTGTGTGCAATTTATTTTTCATCAGATAAAGTGGCCCGTTGCATTCTTTTTTTATCAGTCAATCCAACAGACTTTATATCAAATTTGAATTCCTTGTGGCCAATTATAATAAACAAAGTAAGGATATCAAACCCATAAAATATTATTGTGACCTCTCTTCCACAAGTGCGTCTGCTGGGGACAACAATAATCTTAAGTATTGATTCGAGCTTTCCAAACAACCTTCTAATGACTTTAATTTGGAAATTAAAATAACGGTTAACCCTAAATCTTTTGGTACGTCAGCATCGATTACGCACCTAAACGATAAGTGGTTCATTAACTTATCATCAATTACCATACCTAGTAACATCCAGAGCCTCCTACAGTTAGGTGATAATTTCAGCCTACCAGCCACAAACATCAATAAGATAACGGTAGATTTTATTAAAAACGTTAAAAATAATTTTAAAAAATTCCCCATTGCAGCGTAAGCTGCCGTAAGAAATTGCTCGACACACGGTCTTGCTGGACATATATCTAATAACATCATCAACACCACTATTAAGCATCTTGCTTCAGAAACAAAAAGCTTTCTTACGGAAAACTTGAATTTAATTCTTACGCGAGCGGATAAGGGTAACATAACGGTTGCTCTCGATAAAGATAAATATATCGAAAAGATAGAAGAGCTCCTTAGTGACAAAGAAACGTATAAAATTGTTACGAAAGATCCTACCAAAAAGCTCACTTCTTGCATGCGTAAATTGCTGACACGATGGAAAAAATCTTAATTTATCCCGCTTTTAACATACAGATCTTTATACTGTAGCGATGGTGTGTTACCGAGAGCGTATGGCCTACCAAAAATTCATAAGCCGAATTGTCCATTTAGACTGATAGTTTCCTCCATAAACAGTCCGTTATACCATCTAGCCTCCTTTCTCCATAAAGTAATGCTGAAGAGTTTCCCTAAGGCTCACAGTCACGTTGCCAACAGCTTCAAATTTGTTAATAAACTTTGGAACAAACATATAGACAACGACTTTAAATTAATCTCATTAGATGTCATTTCCCTGTTTACGAATGTACTTACTGAACTGGTCCTGGGTAGTATCGCGAGTAGGTGAGATTACATCTCTGTAAACTGCAAAATTCCCAAATCTGAATTTCTTGCAGCTGTTAAACTGGTTTTAAATTCTATCTTCTTCATTTTTAACGGTATAATCTATCAGCAGACCTTTGGCTCACCAATGGACTCCCCATTGTCCCCCATGGCTGCAAATATTGTTATGCAAGATTTGGAAAAGAAAGCTCTCGAAAAGTTAAAGTTTATCCCCCCGTTCTATGATAGATATGTTGATGACGTGGCTATGGCAGCTCCTTCTTCCTCTCTTGTTCACATTTTGGAGGTCTTCAATTCTTTCCATCCCAGACTCCAATTTACAATGGAGATTAAAGAGAATAATAGGTTAAACCTTTTAGAGGTCACGTTGTTACGTGTAAATAACCGGATAATTTTTTATTGGTACCATAAACCAACATTTTCTGGAAGATATTTGAGTTTTTTCCCAGCATCCACTCTCTGCCAGAAGAGAGGCACAATCATTAGTTTGATTGACAGGGTTTTTTTGTTGCCCCACCCGCAATTTCATGAAAAAATTTGGAAATGGCTGTAAGAATTTTGTTAGACAACGGCTATCCGTTAGATTTTATTTTTAGTTTTCCAAGAACGTCTCAAATTTTTATTTAACAAAAAAGATAAACCTACAAGTACACTGGATGAGGAGGTTACTCCTTTTTTCACGATTCCGTATGTTCCTACAATCTTGGAACAATTTAAGAGCTTAATTAAGAATCTCAATATTAGATTGTCCTACTTTAGTCTCAACAAAATGAGAACGTATATTAAAGTCCATAAAGATATCCTTCCTAAAGATACGCGCAATAATGTTGTTTATAAAATTAATTGCAACAATTGCGACGCTTTATACGTAGGGCAAACTGGTAAATACATACAAACAAGAATTAATGAGCACCGGAGTCACATTTCAAGGAACACGGCTAGTCATTCCGTACTCACAGACCATAGAAATGAACTGGGTCATGATTTTAATTGGAATAATGTAGAGATTTTGGATAACGAGCCTTATCTAAGCAAACGCTTGATCTCTGAAATGCTTTACATAAAAAGGCAAAAAAATGGATTGAATCTGCGGACGGAGAGACACGGAAAATATACCAGACTCATATTTATATAATATATTATTGAGAAGCTCCCTAAACTGTGAATTTTGCCTCTCTATACATGTTTATCTTTGATGTTTATTGTAATGTTTTGCGAACTCGATTATATTTATTTTATGGACTTGCCGTTAAATGTATCATTGTTTCTCTGAGCGTCATCGTGACAAGTCACATTTTTATTTTTCGACCGTTATTACCATGTACTTTATTCTGTGCGAGGCGAATTATATTCTTTTTCGTAAGTCTTTGTAATTAACTATAACTAGTTTCTCAAGACTTCATTTGTGTAATATATTATTATATCCAGTATGCTCCGAATGTTTGCACAGGTATCTTTGAATTTATACGCTCCTTATGGACACTCAAAGGACATAGCTCTCCCTTCGTCCTTCCTGGCTTTCTAACCTGGGAGTTGAGACATTGGAAGATGCCTGGTTTGCTTCGGAGCATTCCCTTGACTTCATTTCTTGATGGGAGACCATGAGCAACAGGACCGTATTTTTCTTGACTATGATATAGGAACTGCGAATTTGAATATTGACGATATGAAATAATGTGACTCGCGCTGATTTTCGATTTTATGCAACTCGCGGTGATTTGAATATGACTACGCTGAGGATGGCCCAAAAAAAGGGCTGAAACGTTCGTTTTTATTGTATTGTGTTCTTAATTAATATATTGCGCACTATTTACTGCGCCCGGCTCTAACTGCCTGTTTTATTATTAATTTAATAAATAAATTAATAGGTACGTTAATTTTAAAAATACCAATATATACCTACAAAATTGCAGCAATTAATGATACTGTTTGGCGCTTACCGTGTAAATAGATTAGTTGATAAGTTAGTATTGTACTTAGTAATAAGATAGTTTTGTATAATACCGTCTGTAATTCCGATTTCCTGTTAGGCGACTCGCGCGAAACGTTGGCAGATCGCGATCATTTTCCGCGTCAATACTCGCGCGACTCACCCGAATCGTGCTGCCCGCCCGCGGGTGGCATCCTCAATAAATGAGGAAATTGATACTCGCTCGCGACGTACTTCGCAGGAGCGCGAGCCGGAGAGTACGGAGGACTCACTCAGACTCATTTCAGAAGTGGTCACGTCAACCTCGTCATTCACCATTGGAAAAGTGTCGAGTCAACACTCTCTTCAGTCGGAAGCAGAATAGTTAACTCTCGCGTTTCACTCAAAGCTTCCCCAGGAGGGCGCCGGGGCAACGGTGAGTCGCTTGCATTCGCTTTTCGTGTTCGTTTCTCGCTGCGTGCATAGTGTACCCGCTTTACTCGTTGCAAGTACGTCGTGAGGGGTACATATCTCCCTCTGGTACTTCGAGTTAGTTAATTTCGTAGAACAATCGCGAATCCGCGGGGGACGGTCTTACACCCCCCTCCCCCCCGAGCAGATACGATACGATAAAACGAAGTCACCTCTTCTGTAGTGTACTTAGGCTAGTATATTTATATAGAGAGATGTAAGCGAGATGGTTGGTACACTCGACATGTGAGCGTGCGTCGCTGGCTGATCGGTCCACACGGCAGCCGATCAGAGGTGCTCCGACTAGACAGCTGACCTGACGTGTCGAAAGTATTAAGTTACCTCAAATGTATCTAATCACTGAATAAACTTTCAAGTTGTTAATTCTACGTTCTACTTCCACTCCGTCACTTCAATACACCACATCTTCGACCAACGCTCGCAAAATGACAGCATTTTACACTCTATTTCTCCAATGATATATGTATATTTATATTGTGGGATAGAAACTCTCATTATATACATATAGTGTGTACTTCAAATGTATTTGCTATCGTACTTATCTTCTTCTATGAAAGAAGCGAACGGAACGTGTTGCGTGAATAATCGAGCGCATGGACGGACACGGATACTGTTTACAGCAGCGTTTGTAATTATTTCTCAAAAATAGTTTTTCATAACATAACTTTATCATACATGGTTGAACTCGTAAAAAAATAACCTTTTATTTAATAATAAACAATTTTTTAAATTTTGGAAAAATATGGTTAGTGGTGAGGGTATTTTTAAAAATAAAAAAAATAAAAATTTTTTGGGTCACTATTTCAAAGCACTTTCCAAACGATTTAATTTCCATTTTGGAACATTCTTCTATCTTTTATAGTTTTGGAGATATTCGGCTCAAAAGAGAAAAACCGATTTTTTTCGAAGGGGTGTTTCTCTCCTAGAACCGTTTTTTAGCCCCAACAAAAAATTGTTTTGTTATTAGGTCCTACTACTCTATTATTATGCAAATTTTCAGATTTTTTTGAATTTTCGAGTTGGCGAATGTCCCTTAGATCACGTGAAAAGGGCCCCAACACGAAGGGCCGAAACGTTGTGATATACTGCTTATCCTTTGCGCCAGTAAAGTCGATTTAATAAATAAATTTGGTTACTATAAAAAGATATGTGGATAAAAAAACACTTCAGTTCGCGATCGCTTTAACACACTTATAAAATGTGCCGAAAACTATTCTTCTCTCTTGACAGTTAATAAATTACTATAAAATGAATGTGATATGAAGCTTAGTCATGCAGGCTTTTATGCGCAGGCACATGTCTTGCTTCTGACATCACGATCGCGGCGAGCACCCTTAATGTCTATTTATTTATTCAAATTAATACATAATTTCTTCAAATACTTAATTTAGTTATTAAATAAATATTCTTAAATATTTTCGTTACTTATTATGTCAATCAAACAAAATTAAAAAGAGGTTTTGTACAACTCTGAATCATACTTGATTCGCGATGGCCTCGCCTTCTGCACCGATTCTCGCCATTTCAGCATCCTTACTGCGTGGCCTCAAATACCCCAGAAAAGCGATTCGCAGGTACAGCCACAGTATAAAAGAATTTGTGGCCATCTGCGGAATCGAGGCAGCCATCCAGTTGCCAAAAGTAATCGGGTCAGCAGCAGGAAAATTATATTCGTAGATACCCTTAAAGGCAAGATTCGTCGGTGTACCTACGATCGCTCCGGTGCCTCCGAAAGATGAGGCATAAGCCGCGGCGAATAGATAAGCTTTTGTCAAGTTTGTCGGCTTTATATCCCTAAAAAGAGAATGTTTTTTTTCAACGATATATTTTAAAATTATTATCTTAATGTACTCAAATGTAAAAAAATATAAAACATATTAATGTATGTATCTTGTATAGCTTTCAGTTGCATACAACTTGATTGATAAACAACTACTTTTTAAAGTTAAATTATACTTAATGTTGAAATGTTATACAATTAAAACACAATAATACGATACTAGTAAAATATAAAATATTAAAAATTTGGAATACTTAATACTCACGGTTCAGCTTCCGGATCCTCTGGATCCTTTTTTATATCAAATATTTTCCCGAGTCCTTGCTGTGTAAGCAATATAATTAAAGATTTTAATACGTTAATTAAATGAAAACATTGTATAATTATTAAGAATCAATGGAACGGCATAATCGTCCAGGACTGGATCTTATTTGTCCAATAATTATATTTAAGTAAATTTTTACTTACGGACATAACGCAGTCTTAACCAAAGCGAACGGTATATTCACAACACAAGAAAATTGCAAATATACGAATATAAGAAATACGCGTTATGTCCGTTAGTAACGGCGCGTGGTTTACCAAGGCGAAGGATTGTACGTAAAAATTCACTTATATACAATAAAATTATTGGACAAATAAGATCCAGTCCTGGCCGATTACGGCGTTCCCTTGATTTTTGATTGTTATCATATACGGTCGTATTTTAAATTACTTATTGTATAATTATTTTAATCGAAATAAAATTGAATAATTCGAATAGTTTATACATTTATATTATTAATTAAAATATTTAAAATAAAATTAAAAAAGTCAGGTAATTATAAAAATTCAAATCACATCAGGGCAAAATTATGTAAATAATCATGACTAAAAGAAGCATAAATGTAGGAATTGTATATGGACAAAATATCAGAGTAAAGCTTTTTATTGGGATCTGACATGTAGGCGGAGTCTATCTATCACGTGGTCAATATGGCTGAAAAAAGGTATCACTTTTAAAAACATTCTGACACTCAATGTCGCTGTCATTAGAAAATATTTGTCGTTGAACAAAAAGTGGTCCATCAAGTAGAAATGTTATTGAAGGCGAAAGACTACTAAAGGCGTAGCATATTATTTTATGTGGTAAAGATGAAGAAAGTGCGGAAAGTGATACCGTAAACATATTAGCTCTCTGTTACATCAAATTTGAGAGAAAAACCGCACGAAATAACAGGAAAAATTTGTAGAAATGATGAAATCGGTGCAAAACTATGTTCGTGTAAAGCAGGCCTTGGTAAAAAATGCAAACATATAATAGCTGTTTTGCTGCACTGCTACAGGTTAGTGTCTAACCTGTACCGTATAATATAGAGACTGATACCCATAATAGAATTTGTTTTTCTCATTTGTTCAAAATAATGTAAATTATGAATATAATTTATATATAAAGTGTTATTCTTATATAAATTATTTAGATTCTCCATAATTTAAAAATTATGAATATAATTTATGTAGGAATAACATTGACGATTTCAATGTTCTGTCTTGCACGGATAAAAAATGTTCTTGGAAGCAATCCCAAAAGCATGTTTTGGAAAAATATGAAGGAGCTCCTATTGAAAAGCATAAATGTTTTATTTCCACCTTTGAAAAGAGCAATTGACGCTACGGTACAGTCTTCCAAAGTCACATACATTATGCGAACAATGATTAATAAAAATTTATTTTTAAGGAACCCTGATTCAGGTTTTGCGATGCAAAGGTTTGAAAAAATAATTTTCTTGATTTTAATTTAATAACTCGAGTATGCCAAACATGTTTTTTACATAAACGAAGCACTCATTCGGCTTTGGAAAACGATGGAAACGCAAACGTAAATCCCTTAAAGATTTTGCTACGCAATTAAATACGCAGCAATACATTTTTCTTTTTATTGAGCGCGGTGAAAAATCCGTTTCACATTCCAATTTTGACAAAATATATATGATCACGCGTGTATGTACGTCCAGCTACGTCTAAGGAAAAATGTATCCTTTTAGAGCCTGTACTAATTTCCGCCAGGTGTCGTATCTCAATATGTCAGATCCCAATAATTGTCTTTTATGAAATATATTGAGATTGTGACGGAAATGACAATATTTTTATTTGAAGATGTACGTTTTATAATCTGAGTACAATTGCTTATATAGCACATTGGTTAATGTTTATTACTTATTATATATATATATAAGTTCCATGTTTATTATGCATCCGTAGCAAAAATTATGATATCGTAATTACCTTTAGAAAAAATAAACCGATCAATGTAAGCATTAATCAGTTATATACATCATAAGTTTTTATGTGTACTCAGAACAATTTAAAATAACTATAATATAACATTTTATACAAGGTGTCGAGTAATAAGAGGACCGCTTCTCGTGGGCAGGTAGAGTCGGTCAAACTAGATCAAGTCCTTTACTGTTTTATAAGTTTCTCAATAATTAATAAGAAATAATTTAATAAATGTTAGAATATTGTGAGGTGCAGACAAAAAGTTTTATTCGTAAGAATCTCTGGTAAGAATACACCGTTGCAACAAACGTATATCGCGCGACTTGAACGTGTTAACGTTGCGACTGAAACTAAAACTAATAGAGACGCGCGCGCTGTAACCGCCTAGCGAGAAGGCGAAGAAGCATGTGTTGCCAACCTAGACAATACGAAGACTCCTGGAGTCAACTAAACACGCATAGCGGGCAACTTTTGATTTAAACGTTTTTAACTCAACAATAAAGATACGCGAATCAGTATGAGCATCGCACGATTCAACGAGAAGAAACAGCCCAACGATTACATTGCTACTCGCGCGGCAAAATAATAGGAGAAGCGCTGTGGGGAACTCTGATGAGATCCTTTGCTTTTATTGCAAACGTAACGAATCTGACTCAAATCGGCGGACGCCGCCCTATGTTCCCTGACTAGCGCCCTCTCTCTAATCGTTATGTGCGCTAACTCAAAATGTAAAATGTAAATCAGAAGATAAGATAATTATAATGATACATCAAAAATAAAATTCTAACAAGAGAAAAACTAAATATGATCCTTTACATCCAAGCCCCCTTGAAAGAGCATCTTTCAACTAATTGTAAGTTGGAAATGATAGCTTTATACAATAAGAAGCTGATTACATGTATTATGCCCTAATCTATTCTACTGCTATATGCTTACTAAATAATCCATGACTCGAATATGAACTTAATACTAACACTGAATCTAGTCTAACCCGATAACACCGAGTCTAACATTGAATCCGAATCATAAAGTCTCCAATCTTTTGTATGAAAGCTCACATATCTTCTTGACTGCTCGCTTATAATTCTCTGCAGGTGAACGTGCGTATGGTCACGACCCTGACGATTCCATCGTCACCTGGATGTAGCTTCTGGATCCGTTCTAGTTTCCACTAAAGTGGGGAGAGATTGTCCTCTATTATAAGAACCAAGTCTCCGACCTGTACTGCGTTCTCGCCTTCCCTCCATCTGGTTCTGGCCTGTAGCTGCTACAGATTCTCCTTTTGCCATCTTTGCCAGAAATATTGGCGTAGCTTCTGTATATGTTGCCATCTGGATCATAGATGATTATCTTTAGTATCTAAATAATTGCACTCAGCTGGTCGCTTCAATAAGTCTCCAATAATAAAATGTGCTGGATTAAGAGGCTCAAAGTCGTTAGGATCTGAAGACAAAACTGTTAACGGTTTGCTGTTTAAAATGTCTTCAATCTCGACCAGTAATGTATAATACTCTTCGAAGGTATACAGCAAATCCTTCATGGTGGTCTTAATGTGTCTCTTGACGCTCTTTACTGCAGCCTCCCAAAGGCCGCCAAAATGTAATGATCGTGGAGGTATAAAATGCCACTTGATGTTTTGTACAGCCAGTTCCATAAGGATGCACTGTTCTTCATCCTTCTGGAGAAATGCGTAGATTTCTTTTAGCTTGTTTGCCGCTCCTACTAGATTGGTGCCGTTGTTTGAGTAAACGTGCGCACACGTCCCTCTTCTGGAGCAAAATCGCCGAAATGCTGACATAAATGCTCTTGTAGATAGGCTACTCACTGGCTCAACATGAATCGCTTTGGTTTTAAAACACACGAAAACTGCTACGTATGTTTTGCTGACAGGAATGTTCCCTCTTTTTTTGTTTTCTCGGATATTGAATGGCCCGGCGTAATCTATGCCAGAAACCAGGAATGGTCTGCTGGCGCTTGTGACTCTGAATTCTGGTAGATCTGCTATCCGCAATTCTGGAATACTTGGTCCATATCTGAAGCACGGTATACATCTTCTTATTACCTTTCTTGCTTTTCTTTTTCCTGAAAAAGGCCAATACTGCATTCTTATAGCTGCCAAAAGTTGCTGAGGTCCACAGTAATGTAGCCTAATTGCTCTTGTCTTAGTATCATCTCCGTTATATGATGCTTCGCTAGAAGTACGATTGGATGTCTTTGATTAGGTGTAATGTCTGCATGTTTCAACCTACCACCTACTCTGATGATTCCGTCATCTAGGAATGGATTAAGAGCGAATAGTTTACTCTTAGCGTGTACTCGTCTTCCCTGCTGCAAAGACCGCAAGTCTTGAGGAAAGCTTTCTAGTTGAACGATACGGCTGATAGTTAGTTCTGCTTTATGAAGTTTAAATACATGAAACTTTTTTATGCATAACTTTTTAATTCAACAAATATTTTTAAAGTTATTGGCTTGTAACACTTTATGTGGACCACTCTGTGTATACAGAGTGATTCAGAAATACTTGTACAAACTTTGGGAGTGAGTTCTCTACACATAAACAAGAAAAAATATATCATATACACATATGTCCGGAAATGCCTGGTTTTATGAGTTATAATCGAAAGATTACATTCCAATCACGTTTGCCTGACCCACATCCATTAGATTTTTGAAGTAAAACTTCTTTGGGCGCATGGGCGCGATTCGGAGCAGGAGCGTTACTGCCAACCGTCAGTCTGAAAAGGGACTGCGAGCCACGGAGAGCCAAGTGGTGGGGACACGCACACAAGAGAAAGCACGTATGTACGTGTGCGTTCGAAAGTTCGTGTGTGCGTGTCCCCACCACTTGGCTCTCCGTGGCTCGCAGTCCCTTTTCTGTGCGCACTGCTGCGGGCTCAATGGGTGTTGTGGCGTTTATTGTATAGCGCGCGTAACGCCAGGGGGCATTCGCCGATCGTAAATTCTCCGCGTGCGCGGCCCCGCCGATTTCCGCGCGCGGCCTGCGAGGCAATTCCCGGCCATTCCGTTAGTAGCGACCATAGCGAAAGCTTGTCTCTGTATCCAAGAGCGAATTTTATTAAAGTATATTGTATATTGCTAACTTGGCGTATTACATCCTTCACCCACCATCGAACATACACAACAAAATTGGCGACAAGGATGGTATCGTGGTTATATTAATCACGATCAAGAGTCACACGAATGACACGCCTCGTGGGAACGTGTCGCCACGTGGCATTACAAAAGCCGGCCCGGTATTGCAACAAGTTTTCAGAACGTTGCACCGGAATCATTCTAATCGAGAGAAATGGCGGAGCAGAAAATCGTGATCCACAGAAGTCTGGGCTTGGAGATGTTCGACCCGGCTACAGCTAATTGGAAAAGGTAACTGAAGAGATTCGAGGCAGGGCTCACTGTGCATAAGGTCCCGGAAGCACAAAAGGTGACGTACTTACTACATTTTATTGGACCAACCGCATTTGATATTATCTGCGACAAGTTGGCGCTGGCAGAACCACACGATAGCACGTATGCGGCTTTTACAACCGCCTTGGCGGAATTTTACGCGCCTGCATCTTCAGAAATTGCCGAGATTTTCCGTTTTCAAACCCGGAAACAGCAAGATGGCGAGAGAATTAAGGAATGTGTGGCAGCACTGCACAAGCTTAGCGTAAATTGTAATTTTGGTCAATACTTAAAGACTGCACTAAGGAATCAATTTGTATACGGACTTACAAGCAAGCGTGCGCAATCCCGGCTGCTGGAGACACGAGACCTGGATTTCGAAAAGGCGATCCAAATTGCTACGTCCATGGAACTGTCGGAGACAAACGCACTGCAATTACACCCTGGTACAGCTGCATCATCGGTCGATTACGTGGGGGCGAAAGCACACAAGAAACCCGGAGGCTCTAAGAAGTCCACACCAAAATACACCAGTGGACGCGCGGCAGCTTCCAAATCAAGGTCAGGCGTAAATGCGAACGACAAATCTTATAATAGTACATGCTTCAGGTACGGGGGCAGACACTTGGCCAATAAGTGTAAATTGCCCCGAGACGTTGTTTGTAAGAAATGCGGTACACCTGGGCATGTACAAAAAGTTTGTATGGGCGGAAAGCGAACCAACCCCAATCAAATGAATGCAAATCAGATTGAGGAGATATTGTCTCTCTGGAGCGGAACAAGTACAGAGATAAATTCTATGAAAGGATGATTGTCAACAATATACCTGTAAAGTTTGAAGTAGATAGTGGTGCTGCGGTCACCATTGTAAGCACAAAGACTGTTAACGAATTATGGCCAAAGATCAAACTGTGATCTACAGATTTAAGACTAATTACATTCTGTAAGACTGATATTAATATTGTAGGGGTAATTTCGGTATTAGTGCGATTCAAAAATGTCGAAAAGAAATTAAATATGTACGTTTCAGATGTCGACAGAGATCCGTTGCTAGAACGCGAATGGATACGGTAGTTAAAGATACAATTACGCAAAACTATTAATTGTCTTAATGCAAGCACTGAAAAGCAAGTAGAATCGATTTCATGTCGGTATCGTAGTCTGTTAGATCCGAAAAGTACAAAAATACGCGGAATTCAAGCTAATCTTACAGGTAAAGAAAACACGAAACCTGTGTCCTTGAAGGCTCGTTGTTTTTCGTGTATTAGTAAATAAGTTAGATCCTGTGATTAGAATGTTACCGTCGGTAACTTTGATTACGCCTTTGACGACTCGCGCGAAATATTGGCGGATCGCGATCGACTTTTCGTCAATATTCGCGCGACTCACCCGACTCGTGCTGCCCGCCCGCGGGTGGCTTCCCCAAGTATTGGGAAATATTGATGCTCGCTTGCGCCGTACTTCGCAGGAGCGCGAGCCGGAAGGTGCCGAATCACTCACTCACATTTTGGACGTTGTCGAGTCAACTCATCTTTGGACGTGACCGAGTCGACGTATCTTTATTCGGAAGTCGTCGACGAGTGCGATTTATAAGTGTCGAGCATTGCCTGTCTTGCTTGCCTGCCTTGCTTGTCTGTCGGCCTGCCTTGCCAATACTGCACGCTAGCCATAGCTCAACCTTTGCCTGCCTGCCTGCTCCTCCCGCTATCACGGAGGGCCTCCAGCCGAAAGGAAGGACGAGCGACAGAGAGAGCATCCCCCAGGAGGGCGCCGGAGCACCGACACGGTGAGTCGCTTCGCTTTGTATTCGCTTTTCGCACTCGTTTCTCGCAGCGTGCATCGTGCACTCGACGTATTCGTCGCTAGTTTATCGCGAGGGGATTATATCCCCCTCTGGTCCTTCGAGTTAACAATTCAATCGTTTAGAACTTTCGCGAATCCGGGGACGGTCTTACACCCCCCCCCCCCCCCGAGCACTTGCACAGTGCCGTTCAAATTACTTCCGCTTGTAAGAAGTAAACTAAATAATCTCGTTAACCAGAGGATTCTCGAAAAAGTTAACGCGTCGCGATGGACTACACCCATAGTGCCGGTGCTCAAGAAAGATAACACGGTACGACTCTGCGGAGATTTCAGCGTTACAACAAACCCGAACTTAGTAGTCGATGAGCGCCCAATACCGACCACAGACGAATTATTTTTATCCATGTCGGGAGGCGACAAATTTACAAAGATCGATTTACAAAACGCCTATTTACAATTAGAAGTCCGACCGGAGAACCGCGAATTACTAACATTGAATACGAATAAGGGATTATACCAAAGTACACGGTTACTTTACGAAGCAGCATCCGCGCCCGCAATTTTCCAACGTGAAATAAAAAAAATTTTAGGAGACATAGAGAAAGTCTCAATTTTTATAGACAATATACGAGTTATAGGACTTGATGATGAGGTACATTGACTGAACAAAGTTCTTACTAGGCTAGGACGCGCTAATATAAGGATAAACGTGAATAAATCCGAGTTTCTCAAAAACGAGAAAGAATATTGCGGGTATGTGATAAATAAAAATGGCATTCAGAAGTCACATAGTAAAATACAAGCAATTGAACTAATGCCTAGACCCAAAGACGCGAGCAAAGTACGTTCCTTCGTGGGTATGGTGAACTATGGACGATTCATAAAAGGGCTAAGTGCGATTCTCAAGCCGCTAATAGCGGCCCGCTATACGAGCTTTTAAAGAATGGCGTTAAATTCAAATGGACGAAGAAATGCGAACAAGCTTTCAATCGAGCAAGGAAGAATTTCAAAAGTGATAATGTATTGGCACATTTTGATCCAAAATTACCATTAATCCTAGCAACGAATGCGAGTGCATATGGCGTAGGCGCGGTATTATCACATAAATATCCGGACGGAACGGAACGCGTGTTGCAATATGCATCTCAAACATTGTCTGCGACACAGCAAAAATACTCTCAAATAAACAAGGAGGCTTATGCAATTATCTTCGGGATAAGAAAATTCCATCAGTTTCTTTATGGAAATATGTTTACATTATATACAAATCACCAACCGTTAGTGCAAATATTGTCACAGACAAAAGCATTGCCCCGGTACACAGCGATGCGGATGCAACACTACACCGTCTTTCTACAGGGATTCCGATTCGATGTTAAGTACCGAAACACTAAGTTACATTGCAACGCGGATTGTCTTTCAAGATTACCGATGAAAACAGCTACGGACGCGAAATATGATATCGTAGATGTAAGGTGTAATTAAGAAAACAGACACGTACGGTTTAATTTTATAAGTTTTATTATAATGGCGAACGGTCTTGGGAACGACTGTCCCGATCGGCGAACAAGCTCAGACTGGTTTTCGGGAGAGTCTCCTCCCGAAACGCATGACGACAAAACAAAAGCGCGCCCTGACAAAACTCGAACGCCCGTTGGCAACGGCCGCGATCGTCCTCGCCGAACGCTTGTTTATTGAAGGACATCTCGTTTCTGTTACTATGCTAAATATACCACACTCGGCCATTCCTGACTCCGTCCTCGGAGTCAAGAATATTTTGCTCGAGTATCCTAGCATTTAGTCCAGGGTCTGATATTCATTGCCTCCCATGTTTCCTCGTACGGCTTACGCGTTACTTGGTGACCGGTGACATCTTTTATAACATACCTATCGTTGCGAAGGACTCTCGCTACTTCATACGGTCCTTTGAACTCGGGTATAATTTTATGTGAAACGCCTTTACTAGTATCTATATTTTTTATCATTACATAGTCGCCAACATTATAAACATGCGGAGGTTTACGTTTCTTATCAAAATATTTTTTGTTGTATTTTTGGCTTTTCTTTATCTTTTCTGCCGCTCTCGCTCGCAAACGGTCCAAGTCGAGATTATTATCACTAATATTAGTTTCTAGGTACTCTTGAATTTTATCAACGACCTTACCTCGCTGATCTACGCCAAATAAAAGTCTACTCGAAGTTTCACCTGTGGTTTTATGAACTGCGTTATTTATAGCAAATTTAATGTCGAATATTACCTTATACCAATACAATTTTTCATCGTTATTAATAAGTTTGCTTATCATAGGTCCTAACACTCTGTTAGTGCGCTCCACCTGTCCATTCGCTTTAAGTGAATGAGTCGCCGTACAAATATGTTGAATATTATTCTCTTTACAAAACAATTCAAAATCGCTAGAGGTAAAAGCTGTACCGCGGTCGGATACAATTATATGCGGTCTACTATAGTTACAAAAATGTGTTGTCAGCTGACTGATTACTTCACTAGTTGCCGTTGTTTTTGTAGGATATAGCTTAATAAATTTCGTAAAGGAATCAATAACGACTAATAGATATCGCTTAGTTAATCGATCTTTGTCGATAGGCCCATAATGGTCTATATGATATGTCTCAAACGGAAGTTGGCCCTTGGGGATACAATGCAAATATCCTTCCTTCTTGCCTGCGGACGGTGAGAAAGAAATGCATTTTAAGCAATTAGCGATGTGTTCTTTTATCTTCCGCCTCATATTAGGAAACCAATAACTTTTTGTTATAGTATCTAGTGTCTTTTCTTCCCCCAAATGTCCCATTTGGTCGTGATACTTATGCAAAACATGAGATTCCATCGCCTGCGGAACATAAAACAACAAATCTTCTCCATATTTCCTATAGACTACTCCGTTTCTCATTTCGAATTGCGAATCATTTGACTTTTGGAGTTCCTCCCGCAACTCACGCAACTTATTATCTCGACTCTGACCAAGGGCCAAATTCAGCTCGAACGAATTATCCTCCACAATTAATATTTCGCTAGACAGTCGACTCAAACCGTCTACATGAGTCATTTTTGTACCTGGTCGGTGTTCAGTGACATAATCATATTCAAGTAGTTCAAGTACCCATCTATTTATACGTGGATTAATATCCTTTTTCTTAATCGCAAGTGTTAATGAATTACAGTCAGTAATTATCTTAAACTTAATTCCGCTTAAATATATTCGAAAACGTCGCAAAACATAGATAACTGCCAGCATCTCCAGCTCAAAACTGTAATATCTACTTTCCACATCAGTTATTCGCTTCGAAAAGAAAAAGACAGGATGAAATTGCTTATCACTACCGCGTTGCATTAATACCGCTCCGAAACCTGCCATACTCGCATCGCAATGAAGTTCAGTTTCGCTAACTGGATTATATATAGCTAACACAGGCGCCGCTACTTAGTCTTTCTTTAAGATTTTCAAACACGAGCAGTTTGTTTGCACCGAATTTGAATGGAGTATTCTTTCGCAACAAATCATATAGTGGCTTGGCGATTATCGAAAATGATTGAATGAACTTGCGAAAATAGGAACATAAAGCTATAAAACTGTGGACTTCTTTAGTATTACGAGGCACTGGAACCTCTATTAAGCTGGACCCCCCATCATCGCAAATTAAGTTCTCACCCGGTCAAAAATTTAGTGCTTTTTAGGTGCTAATTAAGTGCCCTAGTCCGAATTTAGGCGCTCAAGCCGTTTAGCAGAAAATCGCAAAAAAAGGGGGGTCCAACTTGCCATTAAGCTGGACCCCCCATACCAGAAAAAAATATATTAAGTGAAGACAAGTACACTATAATTAGGTGCTAATTAAGTGCTCCAAAATAAAGTAAAAAAACCTTAAAACATTGATAAAATATAACATTACTTTAAAAGTATCATTGTGTACTGAACACAGCACCGTCGAATCCAACGCCAACGCTTAAAAAATTTGTTGCATGAATATATTGGGTACTAAAATAATCCAGAAAACACATATTATCAAAATATTCCAAGATCTGAGTTTGTTGCAAACAGTAAAACAATTACGATAATTAACTTAAACCAGCCGTTGCACAGTGGGACGGGAGACCCGAAAAAGTGGCCAAAAGTCGACTTCAAAAATCAGACCAGATACATTTTTTATCTTTATGTAGACAACATAAAGTACTTATTTTGAAAGTTTTATAACAATTAAATAAAAGCCATTTATTTGATAACGATTTGAAGTCAATATTTTGCATGAAAGAATAACGAATCATTCATTCAATTAATTAATTATTTATGATGTATTTACCAGAATTTTAAAAATTTCTCCGCTTTATTACATTACTTGCACATTGACTATTCATGAAAAATGCCTGTACTTCAGAAAAAAAAGGAAGTAAAATTCCGAAACATGAGAATTGTATATTATTATCGGATTTTCGAACGTTTTGCTTTTTTCCGAATCGCGGCAACTTGCGGCAATTCATCCGATCAGGAAAATCAAGGTATTATTGGATTCCTCAAAATATGCGCTTGAAGAAAAATCGGCTCACTTTTGCTCGAATTCATATTCTTCGAAGAAATTCGTCATTGAACGGATCGCAAGGCATCGATCAGCACGCGCACGCCACAGTAAGCTGGGAGATCCGAAAGAGTGGCCAAAGTCACCTAATCTCTTTCAAGCCTGTACTCTATAGGTTTTTGGGGTTGCTGATTCCGAATCTGATGTCAAAAATTGCAAATTCAAAATGGCGGATCTAATATGGCGACTGAAACTACTTTTTTGGATCGAATATGTATGAAAATTGGTACTAAAGGGTTTTCGGGATCGCTGATTCCGAATCTGATGTCAAGAACAATAAATTCAAAATGGCGGGTTTAACATGGCGGACGAAAAGTGCAAAAAAAACAATTGTTAAGCAAATTTTTTATCAGAGGTTTTTGAGGACGCCGATTACAAATATGATATTTAAATTTTTTAATTTAAAATAGCGCTGCGTCTAATGGCAGAAAGTGGCTGTTTACCCAATAATCGGATAGTGGGGATACGCACACAAAAAGAAAGCACATATAGGTGCTTGAAGCTCATACATGCATGCCTTCTCTTCGTTCGCGTATCCCCACCGCGCGCCGGCTTTTGAGTGGCTCTCGATCTGGCGACACTGGATTCCCCACTACCGGCTACCCGACTTTCGGATGAGCCGCATTTTCATTCTGACAACACTTGCACTGCACGGCGCAAACGAGCAAAACGCAGCGAAAGGTTTCTGATGTCTAGATATTCTAGTACTATAAATAGTGGTATACCCGAGTTGTCACGTAATGCGTAACGGTATGCCATTCTCATTGGAAAAACCACACCTTAATGTGCTCAGTACAATTTAAATACTGAGTTTCAAGAACCGATAATTAATGTTAATTTCGGTCGCCGAATCCGATATTTGATCCGTCATTTCGAATTTACAGTTCTTGACATTATATTCGAAATCAACGACCCGAAAACCTCTTAGTACCGACTTGCATATTCGATCCAAAATGGTAGTTTCGGTCACTATATTGGATCCGCCATTTTGAATTACAGTTCTTGACATTATATTCGGAATCAGCGACCCCGAAAATCCCTTAGTATCGACTTTCATGCATATTCGATCCAAAAAAATAGTTTCGGTCGCCATATTGGATCCGCCATTTTGAATTTACAATTTTTGACATCAGATTCGGAATCAGCGACTCCGAAAACCCCTTAGTACCGAGTTTCATGCATATTTGATCCAAAAAAGTAGTTTTGGTCGCCATATTGGATCCGCCATTTCGAATTTACAGTTTTTGACATCAGATTTGGTATCAGCGCCCCAAAAAACCTATAGGGTACGTGTTTGAAAGAGATTAGTTTACTTTATTAATTTTGGCCACTTTTTCGGGTCTCCCATCCCACTGTGCGTTGGGGCGCCGCGCTCTAAAGTCCATTACACGATCGTCAGTAGTGATAGTAAGAGAGTTCTGGCTCAGGAGCTCCGAGGGGAGGTGAGGGGCGGGGGGTAACCGAGGGTCGAGGGGGATGACGTCACGCGAAGGGGGGTGAGGGGCGGGGGGTCTCCGGGGGGGGGGGGGGGGTGAGGGGCGGGGGGGTAACCGAGGGTCGAGGGGGATGACGTCACGCGAGGGGGGGTGAGGGGCGGGGGGGGGGGGTAACCGAGGGTCGAGAAGGATGACATTACGCGAGGGAGGGGTGGATGTTTACAAGCGGCGTCTCGTATTACAAAGGAGGGGGGGAGAGGGGTGCCGCGTTAGGGTCGCGTAGGGTCCGCGCGGGGGAGGGGTGTCGCGTTAGGGCCCACCCGTGCCGCCGGCCGCGCCGCCGCCTGCGCCGCCGCCCGCGCCACCCGCCCGCGCCGCCCGCCCGCGCCGCCCGCGCCACCCGCGCCGTTGTCTTTTGTCAAAGTTTCAGCGAGCGCGTCGCTACATGTTTCAGCGAGCGCGTTGCGACATTTTTCACACATGTAAACAAACAGCGTCTCACACTACAGAAGCGAGCGCCGACGTTGTGGCAAACGTAACGCGTATATCGCTCGAGTGGAAAATAAAGTACATCGTGATTCAGACCTAAAAAATACTTTTTATTTTTTTCTCTTACGTATTTAGTCATGCGTAGTGGAGGGGAAAGGAGATAAGAAATAAAACGTTGTAACGTACATATACGTATAATTTATTTATTTTTATAAGTGTTATAAAAAGATTCCACTTCGTTCTCATGTTTCGACCACCAGTTAAATATTTTAAATACGTTTTGCAACGCGCAATTCTTCGTATGTTTTCCGCATCGCACAGTATTAGTGGCATCCAGAGTGTTCAAAGAGTCGATGTCTTCGTAATCCGCATCAATAGTCTCGACGATCATTTTCTTTCTCGCAAAATTTTCGAGCAGATCCACCAGCCATTCGCGTTTTTGGATTCCCTTGACGTACACGAGAGTCGGTGGCGTTTCGTCGTCGTCATCATCATTTTCTTCCATACCAAACACGGCCGATGTAATGAGACGTTTCACCATACTGTACGGCACGTTTCCGTCGTTCCATCGTAAACCGTGATGATTTTTGATCAACCAGGTAGCGCATGATTTGTCGGAATTCATGAGGAGATTCCACGGCATGGGACGTTCAAAGATGTAATGCGCCAGAACGGTTCCCTTTCGCAGCACCGCCACCTCCTTCACGACAAACTTCATTCCGACGAGGAAACCTTGCAGGTCCACGAACGTTGGTACGGACATGAGATTTCTCTCTCTTCGATGCGTTACTCGAGAAGAATGACGCGCAAATATGCAAACGTCTCGCGACACTTTTTGCTTTATACCCTGCTCTCCCTTCCCCTCTCTTTATTAATAGTTGTTTTTCGACGTTGCCGCGAACGCTCAGACAATTTTGCGCACCACGTTGGTCAACGGGTTGTACTGAATAACGGTGAGACAGTACGCTGAGGTATTCGGCGGTACATTCTCCATGCAATCAAATTCTATTCTGACATCCACGGTGGCATTTTTGACAGATTCGTTTTGTCGAGAGCAATCGATGACCACTATTGGAGCGTACAGTAGAAAATTCGGGACATCGAGACACGGCTGAACGTTCTCGCGTCCGTAATACGCTCTACTGAAACGCGTGTACATATCGTACAGAATCGCCCATCTGTGTCTACCAAAGTCCAAATTCATGTCATCGTACGGATAGAATTCAGAGTTTAGATAGAGTTTCACGTTGGTCAATTTGCAATGATCGAACGTTGTTACTTCTCTGGTCATAACGTTCTTTCGACCCGTCTGCAGAGCAAATATGACGTATCGCGGTTTTTCAAGCTGAGTCGCGGTCTTGATGGCCCACGAGTGTTTGGTCGTGTTCTGCAACAGGGGATACTCGTACAGATCCCACGAACGAAAACTCATACTCAGATATCGTCCGTTTTCCAAGGCGCGCAGCATCGACAGTTTGTTGATCTCGTTCAGCAACACGTGAGGCATTCGCCATTGTATCTTGAGTACGTTGATAGCAGAAGTCAACGTCGGATTTCCCACCAGCGAATTGTTATCGTTGCGCGATCGTATCAAGATCAATTCATGACGCGCGTTGATCACCACGCGTTTGTAATCCTCGCAAAATCCCAGTAGCATGCTGAGCGGTACGTGAAAAGTAAAGTTTCTTCGCGTAGAAGTGATGTCCGCGTTATTGAACATATCCCAGCCGGCGTTTTTCAGAATCGTACTCGCGCCCAAAGACAATGACGCGTAGTTTTTGAGCGTTGTTGTTATTCCTACGTTTCTGTTGCGATCAATCTCCACGCCGTCGAGTTCGTATCGAATTTCATCGAACATAAAAGCGACGGCATTATTCGCCAATACCACGTTATCGAGTTCATCGTCTGCTCTGTTCGCCGTCAATATTCCTTCGACGTAGAGAAAACTTTCGCACGGCAACGTATACAGATCCTGCTGTTGTATGGGTATTCGTATCTCATCGCTATACTCGAACGTTGTGTTGGCGTACGCATTGTACGTGTGAGTCTCGATCTTGACGATGCGATCGTCAAAGACCGGCTCGCTTCCGATGTTAAGGATATCGGTCATGTTTCCTCAGATATTTCGCACCGCGAATCCCAAAGATTGTAAGAATTCAACGTTCGACGCTGTGAGCTTCTTTCTCGTATTTGTAGCGTAGCCTAACGCTGGTGATGCAGATGATCGGACGATATCATTGGTCGCTACCGTAGTGTAGATAGTGTTATCTCTCGCGTGCTCCGAGTCCGTCAACACAAGCATCTCATATATGTCGCGCACACTCACGCGCGTTATCGCTGACGCCGTCGTACGTGCAATCTGACGGTGATTTCTTCGCCTCGAAAGTCGAGCAATCGTCCGTCCTGATCCACGATGCGTACCGTTAGATCAGTAATGCTCTGTGCGATGATCGGTAGGTAAATGATTTGCGCCGGTGTTTCCGATATCTTATATCCTGGTGGCACGCTTGGAGAAAATTCGTGTATCGTGTGAACGGGTTTGCCGTTGCTGTACGCACCCGCGGTCACGTTACACTCTAGGCGGATAATGTTTACGTTGATGATATTAATCGGTAGGTCCGATCGGTGCCATTTTCTCGGCTGCAATATACGCTTCGACGAGAATCCCAGTAGCGATCCAATGTTATTTGGTCTGCTAAAGTTTACTCTAAAAGCGCAATTAATCTCGCTCTTCATCGTGTTGTAATTAGCACGGAGCACTAGAGGATATTTTACAGCCTCGTCGTCCTCGTACTCTGCGTTGTCGTCGTAGTCGTCGTCGTCGTCGTCGTCATCGTCACCATTCGCGCGAGCGGTCTCCTCTCGCGCGATATCCGCGACCGACGTACGATTATCGCTGATGGAACGAGCTACGCGTTGGTCACGTCGCGGACGTTTCCGTGAAACAGCGCGTTTCAAAAACTCGTGTATCGCTCGTATCTCGTACGATCCCTCGGGTATCGTGATTTCCGTGTCATCCTCGTCAAAGTAGAATTTATTATTCGAAGAATTAACGTTCGGTATCGTGTGATAAGTCTCAAAAACCGTTAGACCGAGCTCGTAGTCACCGTCGCTCAAATCTACAGCGGGAAAGTAGTGCACCGCGAGGATGCTGCTGTTCCCGGTCAGCGTGAATGTCATAGACATGTTGGGAAAACTGTTCGACTAACACTGAGTCTCCACGGCGCGTCGTCAGGCTTTAAATTCACACCGATCGTCGTCAATCGTCAGGAGAAATCGCAGGCACGCTTGTCCGCAAATATTCTGATCGTATGTCTGAACGGGTGTGTGATTGTACTCCACCTTCGTCACGCTCGGTCCGAAATATCGCGTCAACTCTTTCGGCGGTCGAAGATTACCAAAACTGTCGAAATACATCGCGCGGTTTCCCCTCTTTGCATACGCTACCCAGTGAGTACCGGGGCCCGCCGCATCGTCCAAATTTACAATGCCGCTCTCGTTTCGACGTATACCGCCGATCGGTAACGAGTCACGCATGAAAACACCCCTGAAGAACGGTACGCGCATGTGTTTCGCCAGTCGATTCAATTGCACGTTAGTCGTAATGCCCGTGGGCATTTTCAACGTCTCTTTGACGTTTTTTTTTCTTATTCTCTCTCTTCTTTTTCTTTGACGCAACTCCCTGTCCGCGTTTGTACGGAGCGAGATAAAGTCCGCGGCCTTCCATGGCGCGATTGTGACGTTGCATCTCTTCCAGCTGACGTCGCGCGGTTTTGCTAGCGTTCACGGCCGTTGCGACCCCGGCCGCCCCGCCGGCCAGGGAACCGAGAACTCCCAGCAACGGTAGAAGCGGCAATACGCCGCCTCGTTTCGCCGCCGGAGGTATCCGTTTTTTTCTCCTCGTCTTCTTTTTCACGGTTCGCAAACCCATTCCTAATTTCCGCTTGGCATTCATGACCGTCCAAACGGCTGTAGCGGCAGCTCTCTCTCCGAGAGCTGAATCTCTCGCGATGACACGTCCTAGCGCCTGCTCGGCAAGTACCTTGTCCGCCGCGTGTCTCCCGGTGAGATCTTTGTTACGCGAATACACTATGTCGTGCTCGCGACACGCCGCGTCCAGTGGATTTACATCCGAATCACCTCTGGCTAATCGCTCCTTCAGCCGAGTGCCCGGACCGCAAAACTGATAGCCGGGAATGTGCAATTCGAACGGAAGTGAGCTTATCGCGCTGTTGAACAGGCCTTTGCCTAATTTTTTCGCTGGCATTCGCCGCAATTTTTTATCAACGGTGCCGGACCGTCGATATGCGTTCGATGATGTGGCAAATTATAATGTTTTAAGCACCGACAATATTGCTGAATCTCCGAATCCGCCTTTATATGTTCAGGAAGCTTGTCCCACACGTCGTGGACGTGATCGCCACACATTTGCAACAGAACAGCCTTCGGTACAAATTGTAGCTGCTCGGCGCTGCAATCGCAAATATCGGAAGGTCTTGATAACAGGACGAACATTTTTCCGCTACTGAGCGATTCGCGGAATCGCGCACCTATAAATAGGCGTCCGATCCAGCCCTCCGGTCAGCAATGCGAAAAAATGAGATTCGTGCGACAACCGCAGGCGATTCGCGTGACGAACTGCGACGACAGATCACGGTCGATGGGGGGCAACGCGGAGAAGCGCAGGCACGGAACGATGCTACCGACCACTATACACGCCATCATTTGCGGCCCCTCGAATTGCGGTAAAACCAACGTTCTGATAAGCTTGTTGGAAAGTCCGCACGGTGTGCGTTTCGAGAACGTGTACGTGTACCAAAGTCGCTCCAGCAACCGAAATATCGATATCTGGAGAATTTATTGACGTCGATCGACGAAATCGGCTACTTTACATTCTCAAACAACAGTGACGTCATTCCGCCGAGCGATGCGTGTTCAAACTCGATATTCATCTTCGATGACGTGGCATGCGACAAGCAAAACGCCGTGAGAGAGTACTTTTTAATGGGTAGGCATTCGAACATCAATTGTTTTTATCTCTGTCAGACGTACACGAGAATACCTAAACATCTGATACGCGACAACGCGAACCTGCTGATCCTGTTCAAACAGGATGGAACCAATCTGAAACACGTGTACAACGATCACGTGAATACCGACATGTCGTACGATGAATTCAGCGCGCTGTGCAGCGAATGTTGGCAGCGCAAGTACGGATTCGTAGTGATAGACAAGGACAGCCCGCTCAACAATGGTCGATACAGAAAAGGCTTTAACATGTTCGCGATACCGCAAAAGCGGTCAGTCGTCGTGGGTACCTCGTCGAGGTAAAACGTCGGAGAGAGCGTCACTTTACGTATTTCCGCGATGGCTGCGATCGACAAGAGCACGGATATCCGCGAGCGCGAGAAGGTTGCGAAGAAGATTGCGAAAACGAGCGAGTCGATTCGCAAGAAACTTCGCGCTATGAAGACCGGTAAGATCGAGAAGGACATTGAGTTGGACACGCACTTTAAGCCTCTCATCGAGCCGTTGCAAAAGATCGCCGACAAATCGATCGCGGTGAAGAAAGAGGAGCCGGAGAGCGACGCTGAGATCGAAACGTTTTCCGAGGATGCGACGCCGAGAAAGAGAAAATGGCCGGATCACCCACCGGCACCGCGTAAATCTAGCCAATCGAAACGATCGAAAGCTTTACTGGATGTGCCACCACCGATAACCTCTACACCGATAACCTCATCTTCACCGATATCATCTCCGCCATACGTAACGGCGAGAAAAGTGCAGCCTACAATAAAGTTTGAATTACCCGCAAACATGCCTGTTTTTGAACTCACGGACGACACGGAGCTCGCGACGTTTATTCGAAAGGAGTTGGAAACGCCTGAGGGTCGAGAAGCGTTGCACGATACCTTGGGACCATTGGGTCAAGAGTACATCGGTGCTCTTATGAGCGTCAAACCAAGGAGCGATATAGATACCGTGTACGGTGTTTATCTCGGCAACGATGGAATGATGCTTGGTAATAAACGTTTCAAGGTAGACAGCGTGGATAACATACATATCGGTGACGTAAGTTACATCGGCACACCCGGTATTTACAAGTTGATCTTTAAAAACAAGCCTGATAAAAACATGTACACGGAGGAGGATATGCAAAAGTACATGAATATACTGTTCGAGACGAGCACTCATAGAGCCAATCATGATCCTCTCGGGCGAGTAAAGTCCAACAGGGGATACAAGTACACGAATATAATCAAGAAATTGATACCGCCCGCATCTATAAAGAAACAATCCGGAAAAGGATTATTCGCGCCTCGTGCGATGACGCTGACCGACAATAAGATCGATTACGTGCACTGGGACGATCCCAACGAGCTGGTGGATCGTCTACGATTGCTCGACGCTTCGCGCCACGCTGGCAACAATTCCCACGACAACAAGATCCTGTCGATAATCGAGGAACTTCGCGAGGCCGGTCTTATTATAAATTGAGCCGCGCGGCAACAAGCAGCTCAATCAAAGAAACCGCTATTGAGCGATGATGAACGGAAATAAATGGTTGATTGAATGTCATTGGTTAAAGACAGAAAAAAAAGTTTGAGATATAATTTCTTTGCGCGTATTATTACACACCGTTAAAAAAACATGACATCGTCGAAATCCGATGGACGTAAAAATATCGAGAAGCGACGACTCGTCGAGGAACTGCACGCACCGGCGGGAAGAAATTTTCCCCGAAGACGCGTCATCGTGCGTGGGTACGATGACCTGTGGCAGGCTGACATCGTCGAGATGCGTCCGTACTCGCGTTTCAATAGAGGCTACCACTACATACTTACCATCATCGATGTGCTGAGCAAGTATGCATGGGCCGTGCCACTCAAGAGTAAAGGCGGAAGCGAGACAGCCGACGTTATCGCTAAGATAATTCAAGACAGCAAGAGGTGTCCGAAAAACTTGCAAACCGATATGGGGAAGGAATTTTACAACGCTGACGTGCAGCGTCTCATAAGAAAACACGGCATCAATCATTATTCTACATATTCGGTGATGAAAGCATCGGTCGTCGAGCGATTCAATCGCACGTTGAAGAACGACATGTGGAAGATGTTTACGCTCAATGGGACTTACAAGTGGGTCGACGCGTTATCGCGACTTGTGTCGGATTACAACGCGCGCAAACATCGAACGATCGGCGTGCGGCCCGTCGACGTTACTCCCGCGATCGCCGAAAGACTCTTGAACACGGTGTACAGCGAGATAAAGATCGCGGGTCCGGCAAAGTTCAAAGTAGGCGACCCGGTACGCGTCAGCAAGTACAAGACAATTTTCGAGAAAGGTTACACGCCGAATTGGACGACCGAGGTTTTTAAAATTGTTAAAGTGCAGGGTACTAATCCCGTTACCTATCTACTCGAAGACTATCGAGGAAAATCTGTCACCGGAGGATTCTACGAGCACGAGCTGCATCGCGCGGCCTATCCAGACGTGTATCTCGTGGAGAAAGTACTTCGCAGGAGAGGTGACGAGGTTTATGTGAAATGGCTGGGATTCGACGGACCGCACAATTCATGGATACACAAGGACAACGTGATTTAATATATAAAGACATTTATTTTTTACTGTATAAAAAATATGTAGAACATAAAAATATGTATTACATACAAGTGTAAAATATAAGTATAAAATATAAGTGAAAAATATGTATAAAACGAAATATGGAATATGAAATATGATATGATATGATATGATATATAAGTATAAAATACATTTAAGAAAAATATGTAGAAAATAAAATATGAAATACATAAGTATACCCAGATGACTCTGGACAACAAAATTCTCTTGTATAAGAGTATAATTAAACCGATCTGGCATTACGGCATACAGTTATGGGGCATGGCCTCTAAATCTAATATTGAAATAATTCAACGTTTCCAGTCTAAGATCTTACGAGTCATGGCCAACGCGCCTTGGTACGTGACTAATAAATCATTACATAAGGACCTTGGAGTACCTACTGTTGAGGATGAAATCAAGAAAGCGATAATGAAGCACAAAACAAGATTGCAAAATCACCCGAACAGCCTGGTATCAACTTTAATGAACAAACCGGACTTTCTGCGTAGACTGAAAACGCAAAATACCGCAAGACTTAGTCATGTGATTCGATGTTAGGGGCAAGCCCCTGGGCTCGTACCGTGCAGGGTCAATTATCTATGTCACAAAATTACTGAATGTCCTTGAGTGAGACAGATTGTAATAATTGGTGGAGTTAAAAAAAACATAAGTATATAATATGAAATATTAAATCATTTTTTATTATCCAATCTAATATAATATCTTTATTAACATCATGTCCAATATAAAACATTATATTTCATACATTGCATACATACATTGCATACATACATACATACATACATTACGTTATATGTTATATTACATACATTATACGTTCCGTTATACGTTATACTTTGCGTTATACGTTATACATTACGTTATACATTACGTTATACGTTATACATTATACATTATACGTTATACATTATACGTTATACATTATACGTTATACGTTATATTACATACATTATACGTTATACGTTATACGTTATATTACATACATTATACGTTATACATTACGTTATACATTTACGTTATACATACGTTATACGTTATACATTACGTTATACGTTATACTTATATTACATACATTACGTTATACGTTATACATTACG
>JASTWR010001245.1:0-51488 GCA_030770355.1 Harpagoxenus sublaevis
AATTTATGTAAATCTATATATATGTACTAGCTGGTTACCCGGGCTTCGCCCCGGAGGACCTCTCGCCCCATTGTAGACATCAGTTAGTACATAGACAATAGAGGAAATGAACAATACGATGATGAAATTTAAATCTGAAGCAATAGAATTGGAGCAAAAGTACGAACAAACACTAACATAATTTTAATTCATTTTTATTATGTCATGAGATAATATTGTTCATTACAATCAAACGATAGTTTATTGGAGTCAAAATCGATTTAAAGTAATTAAATGCCGTAACGAAGCACGGGTATTAGGCTAGTAATAAATACAAAAATAAACGTTTGATGATAATTTATTCAACACTATCATTAGGAATCTGAAAGATTTCAGCCATTGCATCAAAGAATGCGGTAATCCGAATGTCAAAGTTATATTTGACGATGTATGAACGAAGAAAAGTTATTTAAAGCAGCGAATCGTTTGTATGTTGAACAGACTTTTTATTATAGCAGAGAATGTGCTGTACAGATATTAAGCGTCGAAGTTAACGAAACAGAAATATATTGTTAAAGCAGAGAATAGTTGGTATATGAAAAGTACATATTTATATGTACGATAAATAGTTGTTATATAAATATGTACTTTTTATATAACAACTATTCTTTGCTTTAACAACTTATTTCTGCTTTGTTAACTTCGACGCTTAATATCTGTAGCAGAAATAATTTGTTAAAGAAGAGAATAGTTGGTATATGAAAAGTATGCTTTGTAAGTTAAAGCGAGGTCCACTCTGTACAGGGTTGGGTGGGGGGATGCGAAGGGGGCCGCAGTGGCAAACACAGCAAACGGAGAACGACGTTTCTTAATTGTAAATTTTCAGCTTCGAGTTTTGCATCGCAATATCTCCGCTTGTAGGGCACGTAACGGAAAAATAAAAACACTTTTATTATACGAATTTGGTCCAAGCTATCCATTAAGCCTAGTTGAAACTTAATCCGTTCGCTAGTTATCGAGATCTCAAAATCTCGGGTACTCGCAACTCGTTGCGTCGCGTTAATAGAGTCACGGTGGTCTCGCTCCGCGCGTACTTGGCGCGAGACACTACCGTGTCTCTTGATTACTTTGATTTTTCCAAGGTAAAGATATTACTTAAATTTTTTCAAGGAAGATTATCAACATAAATTATAATTTTAAACAATAAGCAAAACCCGTTTGTAATTTCCCCAGCTACGATTCGGCATTGCCCCGCGTGCGGCGGGTAACTCCGAATGGCAAAGTTTTGCTTCATGTTTAAAATTGTTCATGTTGAAAATTTATAAATATTATTGTAATTTAAAGCCAAATAATTGGAGTATTATTTGAAATAGACTTCTATAATTGATAAATAATCGTCGGCTTTATTTAACTTTTCCCTTAGATGTTCGCGATTCTTCCACTCTCCCGTAACCTTAAAATTATTTTCGTTAATAACTTTATTGTGCAATAAAGAAACAAAAGTTATCTTTTTAAAATTAATTGTTGGGCTGAGTGTAAGAACCAAAAGAAAAATACATAGGAATTAATTCACAGGAGACACAAAGGGTTCTATAATTCATTCCTGAATCTAGATTTGCGCCATTAGAGGTTGATTAGGGCAAAATCCTGAATTATGTTTTTGAGCATTTGTATGGGTGACCTTCGTAAGCAAGAACCAAGTCGATATCTCATCGGGCCTAAGAGATATTGACGAATCCGTGAAAATACATTTTACCTTTTCTCACTCCGTTAGGGATTGAACTTTTGAAAGTTCTTAGTGGGTGCTTACGTCATGAGAGGAATACACCCCTCGAATTTCATGTTTCTAGGTTCAGGGGTTTGGGCTGGGCGTTCATGAGTCAGTCAGTGAGTCAGTCAGTCAGGACATTTGTCTTTATATATTGTCACGGCTTTTTGCACGCGGGCGCAAGCCGGATCAAAAGGGGACGGTAGAGAGTCAGGTGACAGGCCTCTCGAATGGGTCCCTCGCACGAAATCTTTAACTCGCGAAACAATTTATTGGGCGCCAGACGCGGCAGATCGCGTCCACTAAATACAACGATTCTCCACTTATTTGTCACGACAATTTAATTGCTCCGATTCGCAAAATTCGTCCAAAACGCAAGTAATAATTCACGAAAGCTCCAATTTAGTTATTCGTGCGAAGGCCGACCAGCTCAACCTAACGGTAGAGGGGCAGGGCAAGGCAGGGCAGTGCAAGAGGACGACGGAATAACGGCTAAATAATTCGCCACACAGTATAATATGATTTAAAACCGTTGATCGTTTATTGCTAAGATCGGGTAATGGAAACGGTGGAACAGTTGTTTAATAATAGTAATTTTAATAATAATAATTAAGTTGATCCGTAGAATAATAACAAAATTAAATGGGGCAATTGCCCCCGCCTATCGAACTGTAGTCAAGTTCGTTTACAAAAACTAAAGAAAGAAACGATGAATAATAAAGCGGAGTAATAACAAACGCGAATATAAATTGAAACAAGCTCGAAACGCGAGTAATGCGCGACACGGGTAGCGTAGAATCAGACGGAAAATATAATGGAATTTATTAAAGTACTGATTGGCTGAATTATAATGTTCTCGAGATGGTTGCGGAACAAAGAAACTAAACAATGAGATCTAAATAACATTCGCGATATCTCTCACAATCAAAACGTAATTCGGTAAATATTATAGACAATAAAGCCACAAATATCGACGATCAAGTATAAGGTCTGCGGGCGCCAGACAGAGCGCAAACCCTTAATTGTGCGAGGTTATCACTCGCCAAAGAAACAGTTAATCACGCTGGGATCGCAATAAATCGCTATCAATTAGACTCGGAGATTCAACTCCGGTCTACTTTGTTCTGTTCTGTCGTCAGTGGTTTTTACGCCGTTTCGGCGTGAGCTCGTCGCACGCGCGACGCAGTTACGGGCGCAATAGAGCACGCAAATCAGCAAAATATTCCGTAACCTAACACTAACGCGAGAAAAGATTCGGGATAGCGCGAACGGCAGTCGCAATAACGCAACGAATAGACCAGGGTAACGCAGAGTTAATATTCCGACTCAAACAATACCCATGAATAATATCCGGACGCGAATCTAATACAAAATATCAAACGCGAGTAATAACGCAAAACTAATACGCGGCAGCGAACAACGCAAACATAATATCGTTAATATCGCAATTAATAATTATCGCCATTAAGATCGCACATAATAACACTAAATAATAGCGCAACGAATAACACAATAATATCAGAAATAATCCAAGGAACGTGAGATAATATTCGGACGCGACTCCGATACACGAGAATATCGAACGCGAACAATAGCGCAAAACAAATACGCGGCAGCGAGGAACGCAAGATACGAGAAAGACGATATAAACAGTAACGCGGAAGAATATCGCAAATAATAACGCGAAGAAAGATCGCGAAATACGGTCGCAAACCGTGGCGGCAAATAATTACAACTAATAGCGCGAGATCCAATTACGAATAATAACGACGAATATTCTCGCAAATCGTAACGCCAACTAATATCTCTTACGATTACGCAAAATAATATCGTAATTAATAACGCGGAATCATAGCGATTAATTACGTAAAAGAATATCACAAACTATAACGCAAAATAATATCGCGACTACTAACGCAAAATAATAACACAAATAAGTAACGCAAAATAATATCGCGACTAATAAACAAAATAAGAGCACAGATAATAACGCGAAATAATAACGCGACTAATAACGCAAAATAGTAACAAATAATAACGCGAGACAGTATCGCGACGAATAACGCAATATAATATCGCGAAACGATATCGCAAGTAATACGATGGGGTAGTGTCGCGAATAATATCTCCAGAGGATATCGGGAATGATAGATCCCGAGCGGCGCAGCTTACAAGACCCAGGAACGCGACACGAAAATAATACGCAGCGAACAACACGCAAAAAACACGCGGTATGCGGGCGCGATGTGACTCGCACGCGGGGGCGCGGCGGCGGAGGCGCGAGTGCGAACGCGGGTACGACCCGGGACGGCACTACGCAATCAAAAACGTCAAAAAGGGTCGAACTCTAACGGAACGCGAGCAGATACGAGTCCACGTCACACTCAACGCGTACTCAAAGTCGGTCGTCAGAACGCCGGACTTCACCCGGTACGCGAGCAGATACGAAGTTACGCCACACTCAACGCGAACCCGAGGACGTACACCATACACGAATCTAATACGCGGCCACTCCCGTATGTCGTCCGCGCGAACGCGAGGCCTCATCCTTCGACCCCGCCGAAGGTCGCCGCACACGCCCGCGATCACGATCTCCAAGGGGGTCGTTACGCGACGTGAATCCGCGATGCCCTAATCCCGCACACACCAAGCTCGCGCGATCGCCAAGGGGGGCCCTCCGCGCTCGATGCCGATCGCTACCGCGAAATCACTAATGCTACGCCGTGCACGGCGAGCGGACACCAAAATTCACCAAAACGGCACTAACGCGAGTCGGCAACGAAACGCGAACGCGACCCGACGGCTTTCCCGTGGCTGTACAACAAAAGACTACTTCGGCAACCTCACCGGCACTTGCCTCGTCCTCGTCGACTGGATCTCCTCCACGGGACGTCTTCCTCGCTTCCCAATCTGGCTCTTGGCACGGTAGACACTCGAGCACGCACGACTTGGCTTGACGAAGGGGCGAACCGAAAGAGATCGTTCCTTCGGTCGCTCGATTGCGGATCGACGACGCGCCCCACCCCGGGGGTGCGTACGTCGGTGGCGCGATAGCGCGGGCCAATCGGGATCGATCCCGCAAGTACGCCGCGACACTTCGCGTAACGTTATCTCGCGTGATCCGCCGCGGGGTGCCTCGCGACTCCGCGAGAATCGATCGATGGGGTGATCGGTGGAAGCGGGTCGGGTGCCCCGGTTCGCCTCACGGCATCTCCGCCGCGGGGACGTCTTTCCCCGTGGCTTCCCGGTCGGAGTCGTAACCGTCTTAGCGATTACGTCGTTTCACGGCGTAATGCTGTCGCGGCGGGGTCGTTCCGCCCTCCCGCATCCAGAACGCCGGGACTGTTCCCGTGTTCACGCCGGGATCACGCGGGCGAGTCTTCCTCCGCGCTCCCCTGTGCGTGGCCCGCGATCCTTCTTTCTCTCCGCACGGCCGAATTCCGGAGCGTCCCTCGCCCCTCGTACTGCTCCTCCTCCCCGATACCCGCAAGGTCGCCGTCGATGATGTTCTCGCCGGTGGATTCCGGCGAGGTGCCGCGATTACAGAAGATAATAAGGAAACAAAAAAAAAGGAAATTAATACGCTATCAGTTAACGCCGAGGCCCCCTGGAAATTTCGCGCTGCTCTTCCGGCTCGCCCCCGAGTGCAATTCCGCGCCCCGTGGCGGCGGCGGGGACGCTGCAACGTGCAGCGGAGCTGCCACGTCACAATATATAGATTATTAACGAAGGTAAATATGCAGAATAGTGGCTCCCTCACCGATTTCGTTGAACTTAGGCTTAATCGACGCGTTTTTGCGTGAAATGAAAGAATCTGGCAGAAAAAAGTGTCGCTCTGCCCCGCGAAGCGAGATATTAACAGTTAAAGTTGACAACTATCAGGTTTATGAAACCTGTCATACCGACGAGATGTAGCGACTATTAACCATGCTGTCCATGTCCCGCGGCCATTTGCGCATGCTCTGTTAGCTCTGTGGCCACATGCGCATGCTCCGTGGCTGCACGCGCATGCAAAAGTGCGCGAATTAAAAACCTATGTACACTTATAATGCATATCGCTTGACTTTCGATGATGAATATGACGCAGTCACATTGTGTGTACACACACACACACACACACACACACACACACACACACGCGCGCGCGCGCGCGCGCGCGCGAAGGTGCAAGGGTGGGCCTTCGGCCCCCCCTCCGCCGATAGCCAGGGTGGACCTCGCTTTACACCTTAGCATAGGTTAGTGACGCGCTTTACAAGTATGCGTGGTATGCGCTTTGTAAGTTAAAGCACATGCAAAGCACATACTTGTAAGGCGCGCCGCTAATCTATAGGTTAGTGACGCGCTTTATAAGTATGCGCTTTGTAAGTTGAAGCACATACAAAGCACATACTTGTAAAGCGCGTCACTAACCTATACTAAGTTGTAAAGCGAGGTCCACCCTGCCTACCGGGGGAGAGGTTGCGTGAGGGGGGGCCAAAGGCCTCCCTTGCACCCCCCCCCCCCGTGTGTGTGTGTGTGTGTGTGTGTACACCATGTGGCTGCGACATATTCATCATCAAAAGTCAAGCGATATGCATTATAAGTATATATAGGTTTTCAATTCGCGCACTTTTGCATACGCGTGCGGCTACGGAGCATGCGCATGTGGCCGCAGGGCATGTTCGTGGTCGCTACCAGTCGCTACATCGCGTCGGTATGACAGAATTCCTAACCTGATAGTCGTCAACTTTAACTGTTAATATCTCGCTTCGCGGGGCAGAGCGACACTTTTTTCTGCCAGATTCTTTCATTTCACGCAAAAACGCGTCGATTAAGCCTAAGTTCAATAAAATCGGTGAGGGAGCCACTATTCTGCATATTTACCTTAACGAATCCCTGAAAACAAATTTTACCCCTTTTTCACCGCTTTAAGGGTCGAATTTCTAAAAATCCCTTCTTAGTGGGTGCTTACGTCATGAGAGGAATACACTCCCCGAATTTCATGTTTCTAGGTTCAGGGATTTGGGCTGGGCGTTGATGAGTGAGTGAGTGAGTGAGTGAGTGAGTGAGTCAGTGAGTCAGTGAGTCAGTGAGTCAGTGAGTCAGTGAGTCAGTGAGTCAGTGAGTCAGTCAGGACATTTGTCTTTATACATACAGGGTTTACCAAAAGTATGGAAACCCCTAAATATTTTGAAAATTACGCATTTTAGAAAAAAATGTTTTAGACAAAAGTTGTAGGGTTTCAAGTAACGCATTAAATAGTAATATTAGTGTGACTGCAAATAACTTTGTTAATGCCAGGTAAAAATAACTTTAAAATTTTTAAATGGAAACCCCTATTTTTAATTGCATATTCTTATAGCTTACCTCGAGAGCTTTTCAAAACACTATAATAAAGTATTTTTTTATTAACTATTTTTCAAGTTATGGAGCTTGAAAGCTACGATACTGCCGGCATCAGCGTTACCCAAGATGTACCGCGTGGAGATTGCACGGTCGGATTTACACTAGCAGAGTTGTAAATAACAATACTTTTGTGATTGAAGTTCTTAATTACTAATTATATTACATAATTTTAATTTAAATTGAGTTTAAGTACAAATGTTTTTTGGAATTGTAATTAAAGTCGAATTTTATTACAATTAAAAAAGTAAAAAGAATAATTATTATTTACATTTTCCTAAATTACAAATTTTACAATCTTAATTTACATTTTTTTTGTGTGTTTGAGTGTTTTAGAGTAAATTCTGAAAGTGGTTTCCATGGACTTCTTGACAGTATGCCAATCTTTGATAGAACGCAGAAATAGCTCTACGATTTGATTCAGCAGGTATCAAGGCTGCTTCATCCCTTATTCGCTGCCTCAATTCTTGGATATTTTGAGGTTTTGTTTCGTAAACCTTACTCTTCAGATAGCCCCAAAAGTAATAATCAAGAGGAGTTCTGGTGACCTAGGTGGCCAACTTTCCCCACCCTCATTTCGGTTCCTTCTTCCTATCCACCTTTGCGGGAAAACTTCATTTAAAATTCGACGTGGCCCTGCACCAAAATGAGGCGGAGCTCCATCATGCTGAAACCATATTTGCTCAAAGTTATTTGGAAAAATATTTTGTATTGCTGGAATTATTTCATCTACAAGTAATCTCTCGTACCTATGAGCATTGAGGTTGTCCTCCAAAAAAAAAATGGCCCTATCACGTAAGCGTCTATCATGCCGCACCATACATTTATTTTTTGTGGGTATTGTGTATGACTTTCCCGCATCCAATTCGGATTTTCATCTGACAAGAGACGAAAATTTTGATTATTAACCTCTCCCGTCAATGTAAAGGTGGCCTCGTCTGTGAAAACAATTTGATAAGGAAAGTCGGGCGAGGCATCTATTCGGTCCATCATTCTTGCACAGAAGCGTATACGACGCTCATCATCTCCGTCTTGCAATTCTTGAACGTATTGCGAATTTTTTCATATATCTATGCTTAAGTTTTTGTGTCATCTCGTTGCGATACCACCGTTTGCGTGCTTAATAACTTAATTTCTTATACATCGTATATGCGTTCTTTGACTACTATCACTGAAGAGGGCCCAATTCAGGGCAGAAACGTTTGATAATTTTAATTTGTTAATATTTTAATGTATTGGCCAAGAATTTATTAATTATAATTTTCGCATATTAGATCCTGCGTTGGCTCTCATAGCCCATTATTTACCTTGTATTGCAGTTTGTATGGATGTAATTTTTTTTTTTTAATTCTGTGTACGGACATGGGAGCAATGTCGTGAGCTTGAGCTGCTCTATTAACAGATGTATGGGGATTTTCAATAAAAATCTGAAGAACATCAAGTTGTTTGTCGTTATTAGTTGCAGATGATGGCCTGCCAGACCTAATGCGACTTTTTACACTACCAGTTTCTTGAAAACGTCGTACAGTTTTCAAAACAGTGGATTTACTAATTTGACGATTCGGATACGTGGTATTAAATAATCGAACGACATCAGTGAACGATCGTTCATTATTACCCCATCCGCGCATCATTAGGACAGTGATTCTTTCACGCTCCGATAATTCATTAGCCATTTTTAGCCAAACGTTTAATTTTTAATTTATTAATTTGCGAACTAAAAAGAGAAAAGCCCTCGGCAGAAGCAGAGAGCGCTCTACGACGCTATCATCCCTACCTACGTGATTATTCGCGAGAAAAAAACACTGAACATCTTGGCGCTTGTATTTTATACCCTCTCGGAGTGTCGATCCAGTGGGAGAGGATCAGCGCGAGGGTGGGGGAGGGAGAGGGCGATTAGGCCATTGGAGGATCCCATTGGACTCTTCCTAAGAGGGTCATCTCCAATGACCCAATCGCCTTTTCCCTCTCCCTCCCCTCGCGCTGACCCTCTCCCACTCCCTCTTTCCCCATAGGATAGGAAGACCCAAGGAGGAACCAAAATGAGGGGAGAGGATTGGCCATATAACTTTTTTAATTGTAATAAAATTCGAGTTTAATTACAATTTCAAAATGTACCTATTTGTAATTGAACGACTTTAATTACAATTCCAAAAAACATTTGTACTTAAACTCAATTTAATTTAAAAATATGTAATATAATTAGTAATTAAAAACTTCAATCACAAAAGTATTGTTATTTACAACTCTGCTAGTGTAAATCCGACCGTGCAACCTCCACGCGGTACATCTTGGGTAACGCTGATGCCGGCAGTATCGTAGCTTTCAAGCTCCATAACTTGAAAAATAGTTAATAAAAAAATACTTTATTATAGTGTTTTGAAAAGCTCTCGAGGTAAGCTATAAGAATATGCAATTAAAAATAGGGGTTTCCATTTAAAAATTTTAAAGTTATTTTTACCTGGCATTAACAAAGTTATTTGCAGTCACACTAATATTACTATTTAATGCGTTACTTGAAACCCTACAACTTTTGTCTAAAACATTTTTTTCTAAAATGCGTAGTTTTCGAAATATTTAGGGGTTTCCATACTTTTGGTAAACCCTGTATGTATAAAGACAAATGTCCTGACTGACTCACTGACTCACTGACTCACTGACTCACTGACTCACTGACTCACTGACTCACTCACTCACTCACACATCAACGCCCAGCCCAAACCCCTGAACCTAGAAACATGAAATTCGGGGAGTGTATTCCTCTCATGACGTAAGCACCCACTAAGAAGGGATTTTTAGAAATTCGACCCTTAAGGCGGTGAAAAAGGGGTAAAATTTGTTTTCAGAGATTCGTTAATAATCTATATATATAAAGACAAATGTCCTGACTGACTGACTCACTGGCTGACTCATCGACGCCCAGCCCAAACCCCTGAACCTAGAAACATGAAATTCGAGGGGTGTATTCCTCTCATGACGTAAGCACCCACTAAGAACTTTCAAAAGTTCAATCCCTAATGGAGTGAGAAGGGGTAAAATGTATTTTCACGGATTCGTCAATATCTCTTAGGCCCGATGAGATATCGACTTGGTTCCTGCTTACGAAGGTCACCCATACAAATGCTCAAAAACATAATTCAGGATTTTGCCCTAATCAACCTCTAATGGCGCAAATCTAGATTCAGGGGTGAATTATAGAACCCTTTGTGTCTCCTGTGAATTAATTCCTATGTATTTTTCTTTCGGTTCTTACACTCAGCCCAACAATTAATTTTAAAAAGATAACTTTTGTTTCTTTATTGCACAATAAAGTTATTATCGAAAATAATTTTAAGGGTACGGGAGAGTGGAAGAATCGCGAACATCTAAGGGAAAAGTTAAATAAAGCCGACGATTATTTATCAATTATAGAAGTCTATTTTAAATAATACTCCAATTATTTGGCTTTAAATTACAATAATATTTATAAATTTTCAACATGAACAATTTTAAACAAGAAGCAAAACTTTGCCATTCGGAGTTACCCGCCGCACGCGGGGCAATGAATCGTAGCTGGGGTAATTACAAACGGGTTTTGCTTATTGTTTAAAATTATAATTTATGTTGATAATCTTCCTTGAAAAAATTTAAGTAATATCTTTACCTTGGAAAAATCAAAGTAATCAAGAGACACGGTAGTGTCTCGCGCCAAATACGCGCGGAGCGAGACCACCGTGACTCTATTAACGCGACGCAACGAGTTGCGAGTACCCGAGATTTTGAGATCTCGATAACTAGCGAACGGATTAAGTTTCAACTAGGCTTAATGGATAGCTTGGACCAAATTCGTATAATAAAAGTGTTTTTATTTTTCCGTTACGTGCCCTACAAGCGGAGATATTGCGATGCAAAACTCGAAGCTGAAAATTTACAATTAAGAAACGTCGTTCTCCGTTTGCTGTGTTTGCCACTGCGGCCCCCTTCGCATCCCCCCACCCAACCCTGTACAGAGTGGACCTCGCTTTAACTTACAAAGCATACTTTTCATATACCAACTATTCTCTTCTTTAACAAATTATTTCTGCTACAGATATTAAGCGTCGAAGTTAACAAAGCAGAAATAAGTTGTTAAAGCAAAGAATAGTTGGTATATAAAAAGTACATATTTATATAACAACTATTCATCGTACATATAAATATGTACTTTTCATATACCAACTATTCTCTGCTTTAACAAATTATTTCTGTTTCGTTAACTTCGACTCTTAATATCTGTACAGCACATTCTCTGCTATAATAAAAAGTCTGTTCAACATACAAACAATTCGCTGCTTTAAATAACTTTTCTTCGTTCATACATCGTCAAATATAACTTTGACATTCGGATTACCGCATTCTTTGATGCAATGGCTGAAATCTTTCAGATTCCTAATGATAGTGTTGAATAAATTATCATCAAACGTTTATTTTTGTATTTATTACTAGCCTAATACCCGTGCTTCGTTACGGCATTTAATTACTTTAAATCGATTTTGACTCCAATAAACTATCGTTTGATTGTAATGAACAATATTATCTCATGACATAATAAAAATGAATTAAAATTTTGTTAGTGTTTGTTCGTATTTTTGCTCCAATTCTATTGCTTCAGATTTAAATTTCTTCATCGTATTGTTCATTTCCTCTATTGTCCATGTACTAACTGATGTCTACAATGGGGCGAGAGGTCCTCCGGGGCGAAGCCCGGGTAACCAGCTAGTTTTTTATATTTATTTTTTGAATATTTTTAAAACTATTCTTTATATTTTTACATATTTTTTATACTTTTTACACTTTTAATTTTTTAAATAGAACACGTAGATACTTATATTTATAAGTAACAAGTGTACTCGAGTTCTATTTCTTCATTAATTTAATTTTCGGAAAAAAGTTTTTTGCAAATGTAACCGTTATGATGTCGACAATGACGTTCGTCTCGTATACGCGATTTTTGTTATGTAAAATTAACTTTTGATTCGTAATTAGTGATTCTAAAATCTGCACATTAAATATTTTTTTATTTAACTTTTCTTTACAGAACCACTTATATTGAAATAGAGAAGAATTCGAAGAATAGTTATTACCCTTAAAATTGCTTAACACGCAATAGGAGATTACAAAACAAAACCAATATACTATGATTTCGATGTTTTATGTGTGCCGAGTTTCAAAAAATCGAGTAGAATCATTAATACTGCTTTAAATATGCGTGTAAAGTCGTGTATTTGCGTAAAACTGAAGAAATACAAGAAAAATCAATTTGAGCTAAAAGTAATGACAGATTTTTTCATACTTTAATATGACAAACAACTCTACAAAATTAGAGACAAATTGACGTGTGACATTCTCTGAGGTTTACGTGTAAGGCAGTAAATGAACTCAAGATATGGGACTAAAGACATAGGTATAAACTCTCTAAAATTTAGAGCTCATATTGACTAAACTTTCTATTTTTAAATTTTTCAGAAGAAACGAAGCAATATCACTTGTTATTTCATATTCGTCAAATAAACGGAAATGTTGACTAGATCTCAAAACAATGTAAGCAAATTTCATAGAACGTAGCGTCTCATAAGACGGATTGCATGAGACATTAATGATTTCTGCTTATTTTGTGTTGAACAGCTAAATTACATTGGAATGATCAATATTATCAACAGAAAGAACAACTTGTAAAATGATTTGTGTGTGTGTGTATTTTTACATAAAAGATTACAGTTTTCTTACAGCTGCGGTTAAATCTTGACGAGATCTGAATTGAACTATCGAATTGTAATCTGAAAAGATGCTTTTAGCGTAGGAAATATCATGCTTATTGCAAAGAGTAATTATTAATTATTTCGTAGTTGAACTTTACACGGACGATCGTGGCGACGGATCATCGCTGCGGCGCGACCGAGCGCGCGGCGGAGCGAGCGGCGGCGCGGCGGCTCGCTCACGCATACTAGTAGATGCGCGGCTCACGAACGTGCGTCCGTTTAAAAAGCGATGCTGACTGGCTAATCTTTAATTAATAATAACTACTTTTCTAAGCATAATTCGAAAAAAATGATTCAGGACTTTTCGACTCAGTTTTTCATGAAGAATATCACTGTGTAAATAGTGGGCGCGAATTAAGTGACACCCTGTATATTATAGAGAATAATAATACTATTAATAAGAACATGGAATACAACGATAGAGATTTGACAGACTAATATAAGAAATTTTCATATAGCTTTTTTATGCTATATCGCATGTGAGCACTACGATGATTTGATTTGATTTCCAAATCACAATTGAAGTTATATACATATATATGTATATATATATATATATATATATATATATAATAAATATATATATATATATATATATATATATATATATATATATATTTCAAAATTCTCATTAAACATAACACCTATAAAACGCAACATAAACTATAAGTTTGCAGTACTATGGATTATGTAGAACGCAATATCAATAACTGTATGAATAAGAGAGAATAATACAATAATAAAGTAAATCTTTATATTCTATGGTATGAAATATTATGTTGAAAAGTGATTATAGTTAAATAATAGTAGTACATTTTGAAACACAATTTATATCATTAGTTCTTGCCAAGGAACCTGGCCTTCGTTTATAAAGTAATCTGCAAAAGTATTTCGAATGTCACTTGCGTTCCTTGCATGATTATTACTGCCACAATTGAACAAACTTCTGAAATTTATACTCTCATCTATAACTGTTCTCCACTCTCCAGCAATTATTTGTTCCGTTTGCAGACTGTCTGTCAGCATAAGTTTCTGCACAATATTGTGTTGTATCCATCAACAGATTATGCAAACAAACAGTAGCTTTGATTATGGAATCAACAGTTTCAAGACTGTTATTTAAAGGCTTTTGAAAAATACGCCACCGACTTGCTAATATACCGAAGGCGTTTTCGACAACTCGTCGAGCCCTACTTAGTCGATAATTATAAATCCTTTGTAGTATTGTCAAGTTTTTGGATGGATACGGACGCATACTAAATGAAGTCAATTGAAAGGCTTCATCAGTTACAATGACATACGGAACAGTATGTCTAGCACTAATAGAAGAAGGATCAGGTAAGTCCATTGCATTATTGTAAAATCTTTGTCCCATAGCTGAATGTTTAAAAATTCCTCCGTCGCTATGTCTGCCTTGTGCACCTATATCGACGATTAAAAATTTATACGTGGCAGAAACAAGTGCCATTAAAACGACACTATGGAAGCCTTTATAGTTGTAATACGTGCTTCCTTCTTTTTCCGGACACTGCAAAGATAAATGTATTACAGTACCCAGAGAGAGAAGTAAAACTATTGAAGCTATATATATATAGTATCAACTATTGAAACTGTATGCATGTATGTGTATGTAGTTGTATACAGTCTAAAATAAACTTACAATTATAGAAATATGTTTCCCGTCTAAAGCACCGATACAATTGGGAAAGTTCCACATTTTTTCAAATTCATAAGATATTTCTTGCCACCCATCTCGTGTGGGAGTAAATAATACATCTGCGTTGAAAGAATCCCATATAGCGTCACATGTCTCTTTTATTATTTGTGCCGTTGTACTTCTGCCAATTCGGTAACTTAATGCAATTGTTTGATATCCATCTCCAGTTGCCAAATAACTGTAAAATAAGATATATCACGTGTTTTTTAATGCTTTTGCAATTTTTTGTGAAATTATTATACAATATTATTCAGAATTGACCAAGCTGAACAATATAATCATTGTACCGTAACGTCATTGCCAATCTTGCTGCGGCTGGGATTGGACGTCTCCAGTTTGTTTCCATTTTCGTGATTTTAGGTCCTACTTTTGCCAACACAGAGTCAAACATAGTTGATGACATTCTCATGTAACTGAAAAATGTCTCATCGTTTTGAAATCGCATTTCTTGTATTAAGTTGTACCAATCTCCTTGCTGTTGCTTCCGTTGAAGGATTGGATGGACCCAATATCTTCTCTGTTTTTGTATAGCACATTGATTCTTTGTTCTTTGAATTCTTCTATATAATAAAAGAAGTAAGCAAATATAACGTCTGTGCCTACGCAACGCTTCGTCCATTGTAACTAAAAATATTAAATAATGTTAAACAAAACATGCTTCAGTTTTAAGTAGAATATATATAATAGTTTATAAAATAGTTTTACCTGTGTGTGTGCTTTACTGATCACTGTTCAATTAAACTCACTGTTCAATTAAATTTAAGACCACCATCAAACTATATTTAGATAAAGATTACAATTTTACAACATACGGAATAGGTTAGAGTATATCCGTTGAGAAAACATACAATTTGCGTATTTGCGCATGCGTACAATGCTTTTTTAACGCGTGCTGTGTGAACGTCGGAAAAACAACTTTTCCTTGCCGCTTTGCCGCGTTGCCGCGCTGCCGCGTCCTGTGTGCAGGAGCCATGAATCACGGGGTAGTTCCCGTTTATTTAAAAAAAAAACAATGAGTCGGTAGGAGGACTCTATTAGCGAGGTTTCACACAAGTCGGCTGTTGTAACGCAAATCATAAATCATACATCGTATCAAAACGGTGGAAAGGAAAATATCTTTATTAAATCAATTTATCGCCACCGTGGGCCTTTGGCACGAGACAAAAGAAAATTATAAATTAAATGAACGAAAACCCTTTATGGTTGTATGCTCTGGGCGACCATCCGTCACTCAGAAGACATGGCTGTCGTGCGTACTCGTGCACGCATATATATTTATATATATTAATGTAACTTATATCGATGAGTACCGCAAACTTATGATTAACGCGCCTTATATACTACGCTTAAGTGCCGCAAAACGAAAGAAAGGAATCAAGGAAAATAAACGGCTGATCACAATTAAACCCGGCGCGAAGGCCAAAATAAAATTAAATTGAAACGATAATGCGTTCGCGCCGCTTTCCGGCTGTCCTCTGCCGGTTCTACTCCTGCGGCCGGTGCTCGAGCTGCTTACTTAGCAGCGTCTCCACCGCCACGGTGCACTCCCTGATTGAGGAAGATGCTGCGCTGGACGGAGTGGCCGCTTGAGAACTGGGACGGCTGTTTATCCCCTGTCGCGCCGTTGACGCTGCAGCCTCCGGCTGCAATGTTTAATTTGCTTATCAGACAAGTGGAATCTATGGGTTTTATCATGCAACTTCCGATAAAGACTTCAGGAATAGGTTTTACACGTTTTACAATACCTATTCTATTTCGATCTGCAGCTATCGTTCGTATGATTGTTTTACTGCGGGGCGGTAATATTACCTTTTTATATGGTCGGAGCTTAAGATTTACTCCGCCGATTCTCAATATATTCTTCCCATGGAGACAGTCAGCTCGGTGCTTCTTGATGAAATCGATTCCTAGTATTTCCTCATATTCCATCGGAAAGTCGTCGTTTACCACGTACATTGTGTGGCGTATGACTTGCTTTCCCAAATTTATCGTGGCTTTTATTTTTCCAAGGGTATACAGCTGGTGTCCTGTTATCCCTGTCAGCGCGAGTTTCTTCTCACGCATTTGTGTATTGCCCTTCAGGTTACCTATTTTGATAAAGGTTAGGGTGTAACCGAACGGTACGTAATCGGGCTACAGGACACGTTATTTTGTCCTATAAGTCATCGGTCGCCACTCGGTTTATCTTAATTTCACCGAGAAGGTAAGTATTTATGATATCATGGTTAACCAATTTGTTTAAACAATCTCCTTTTCAGGTTCCCGTCACGGATGCCGCATCTCCAGCGCCTACTCTCGGATCACTGATACTAATCACCAGCCTAAGTCAACGTGGGATCAAGATGGCTAACCACCGCTTGATCGGGTAAGTTACAGTACCAATGGTTAATCAACCCAAATAACTCTTTCTATTTTCAGGTTCTCGCTGCGGGTGCCTCATCTGCATCGCCGTTCCATGGATCATCGCTGCTGTGCGTCGCCCAGGATCGTCGCGTTCACAAGATGGCCGAACACCGCTCTCACCAGGTAAGTATGAGTAACGCGGTTAATCAACTTAATTAATACTGATTATTTTTAGGTTTCCGCCACGGATGTCGCATCTGCTAGCTCCACCGTTGATGCACCGATGGTAATCCTCGATCCGGATCGCCGCTTCTCCAAGATGGCTGCCCTCCGTTTAATCAGGTAAGTGTAAGGTAAGTAATTGCGACTTCGTCGTAATTTTCACAAATGATTATTCCATTTATTCATATTGATCGTTTTACACAGATCGTTGTTCACATTTATTTATTCCGCGCAAGATGGCGGTCGCACGTCTCGCTAAGTGCGTAATTTCCGTTTCGGTACTATGATACCGTTCGCCTTTCGTATCGACGACTTTTAACGCGTTATGCGGGCGTTTCCCGTTTGTTTCGGACGCTGGGGTAATCTAATTTTGTATTCCGGATCACTATCGCGATAATCACTGCGACACGTCGGGACATACGCGCGAGACCGGTGTTACCTCTACGAGCGCCCACGAGAGACTGCCTCGAGTAATCCTCTGCGCTGTGGCTCCCCACTTTCGCTATTCTACCCCTACCACGGTATCGCGGCCGCTTTCTCTTTCGGTAATTTTCCACGCTACGCAGTTACAACGGTTGTTTACCGCTTGCGGTCACGCCAGATGTTCGTGACGGAAATTTCCACTCGCTATGCTATAAGTGCGACGCACTTTCTCGATGCCCGGGTAGTGGTTTTCCACCCCCTGGAATTTTTGACTTTCTACGGCGCCGACCCGCGTGTCCGGCCCCTCTTGCGTCCCTATAGCGGCATCCGGACCGACTTCCTAGAAAATACGCCCCGGTCGATTTCGTGGTACCCGATGTTGACGGCAACCCCTGGTGCTCGTTTCCACGACCCCCAGAGACTATATTCCGGACTCGGTTTTCGTATCCGGTGTCCGGGTATCGATTTCGCGGACCGTCCCCGTAACTTCTGCCCGGGTGGGCGGATCTCGACGGCGACCCCCGGTGCTTGCTTCCACGATCCCTAAGAACCAGATTCCGGACTTGGTTTTCGTATCCGGTGTCCAAGTATCGATTTCGCGGACCGTTCTCGTAACTTCCGTCCGGGTGATCGGATCTCAACGACGACACGTTCGCCCGGTGTGCTCGGTCTCCCTCTCAGGGCACCGTGGGTTTTTCCCCGTGGATGACGCATGGTTCGCCATCTCGTCACCCATTGCTCGGACCGCGGCGCTCTTTGCACGTGCCCCCATTTTACGACTCTGTGGTTCGGCACCGGTGGTTATTTAGTCGCGCGGCTCGCGCGGTTTGATACTTTGCGTCCACGTCCCCGTATGTCGTCAATGGGCTCGATTGGATTCGCGATTTTTCGCAAATTCGGGTCCGAACGTTCCCGGTCCGAAGTCTGTGTGTGGCATGACGCCCTATGTTATACGCGCGGCATCGCGATCCACGCGCGAACAAGTAAACAATACTCACGGCCGTGCCGAGCACTAATGTGCCGAAAAACAACATAAGATAATTTAAATCGGCCAGAAAGAAAACAAATGGAACTATGTAAGAACGAAAAGAAAAGGGAAAACAGTAGTTTCTAATGCCTAAATGAGCCGCTGCTCGGCGACCGCTGTCGCATGACTTAATCTACCTTATAGCTACCGCGCCGGACGGATCGAAATAAGAAAAAATAAAAAACGCTATGGAAAAACTAAACCAACTGTGTTCTATTACCGGGTAGGCCTTTGGCTCCCTTGCGAATCCGTCCTCGGAACGCTTGCGCTCCCTCTACTCTACCTCGGGGACATTTCCCCCGTCCCATAGGGACTCCTCTCCGGACGATGGGCTCTGGAAATCCTCTGAAGTCTCCCCCCGCTCGTCCGGCATCGTGGGTCGCGGTACCGCCACCATCGTCACCGTTTCCTGGACGGTGACCACGGACCGCTGTATTTGAAAGGCGACCCCCCAGGCCTCCGCCGCCCTTCGAATACCTTCCGTCTCTGACAGGGTGTCCCGGTACCCGGCATCCGTCATCCTCTGCCCGGTCCGGTCCATCAGGGCGCCACCATCGGCCCGTGAGACCGCGTTCCATTCGCCGCACCCCGCGGTTGCCTGGGGTCCCGCGATCGGCCGTCGGCTTACTCTCTGTAGCTCCTCCGATGAGAGTCGCCGCAAGACGACCTAAGGCTGGCCCAACAGCTGCGCACGCACTGTTTTAGCGTACGGCTGCAAGGGCTGCTCCGGAATCGAGTAAAAAATTTATTTTTTCCGTCTTGGCTTCTTCCATCGGGAGTGTTACTAGGTCGAGATTATAATTTTTATTAGTCTTACTCGTCACTTGAGTAATTTGATACTTGCTCACGGCTCGCGCCTTATGCTTTCTCGGTCTCTTTTCTTCTTCACCGCTACTGCTGCTGCCGCTGCTGCTGCTGCTATATGATATCTCATCGTCCTTGTCTGACGTATGCTCTCTTGCTCTCGCTGCTGCATTTACCTGTGGTTTTTTATTTCCATCAGTTTTAGATTGGCGAGCGCCCTTTTCTTTTCGGGTCTGCCATTTAACAGCCAACATTCTTCCCGTTTATGCCCTACCTTCTTGCAGTAGATACAATACTTTTCCGCGGTATTTATTCCGCTGGGCATTTCTGCTCTCGGGAGAGAATATCTGTTTGAATATCGGCTCGTACGGCATTCTTGTCCAGTATGGCCTAGTTTTTCGCACTTATGGCATTTAATCGCCGATCTCTGCGAATACCTTGCGTTCTCGGTATTAAATTTATTTGTTAATTGTCCCTTCCGTGAGGGAATCATCACTTTCTCTTCGGCACTGGCGCCGGCTATTGCTTCTTGCAGGCTTTTATATCGCTGAGCTCGGACCAACAGTTTAATCTTTTCGTGCAACCCTATTTGGTAATTGTGAAGGGCTTGCGTTTTAATGCTATCTAATATCGCTTTCTGTTGGTCTTGTGTGTGGTTTTTGCCTTCTTCCATCGCTTCGTATAGTTCTCGAGCGAGCTTTTCCACACGCCGTCCGAATTCTTGCGCGCTTTCTCCCGTTTTTTGTTTCAAGGAGTTAAACTCTAATTGCAAGTGTGTCGTGCTTCGCTTTCAGAGGTATTCGGCCTCAAGTTCGCGCCTTAATTGCTCGTAGCTCTGTATATTCCGCGTGTCGAAATCGATCATAGCCGTTCCTTTAAATTTTGTGCAGAGTATTGCTTCTAGTAGATTCGATTCGTCTGCGGGGTGAATATTATTCATTGCGTAATTACTCGCGTTTAAGAATTCGCGGACGCGCTCTCTAGATTCTCCGTTTATTTCGGGTATCAAGTTTCGGGCTTCCTTCAGGCTGAGGAACCCAGTATTATGATTTCCCGGTCGATTTCTGACGTCCTCACGCGTTCGACCGTAGGTTATATCTAATGGACCGTTACTATGACTGGCGCGGACCCTGTCGTCGTGTCGTTCGTAGGTCGCGGCCTCTATTCTGTCCATACGATCCTACATTGAGCGGATTTCTTCTAATAATTCACCGAGTACAGAATCCTGCATGCCTGGGCATTCTCGCGCAGGCTCCGGAGCTCGACGTGGATTATTCGCGGGTGTCCGTTGGTTCACTGACCTTAAACGGTTTATTTCCGCGTCTACTTGCTCGGGCGTTACTGGCACTTCGTTTGCGTCCTCGCGGGGTACATTTGCTTGAGCCGCTCTTCTTTGCTGACTCATTTTTCCGGCCGCGGGAGTATAATCTTCTTCTTCGGATCAAATACGCTACTGTCGTAGGACGTCAGGGAGAACTCTCCTCTTCCGGAGTTATTGCTCTGTGCTCGGAGGGGTGTTAATGATCCCCGGATTTGCGATTGGCCTGCAATCTACGGCTGGTTCGAAGGACCAGATGGGGGTGTCGGCCCCTCGCGATTACGAAAATTATGCACAAAGCATGCAGCGAAATAAACGATAGAAAAAGGCGACTCACCGTATCGATGCCCGTTCTCCTGGCCGTATCCTTCGTCCTTCCGCTCGGCCGGGCCTCCGTGGTAGCGGGAGAGCTAGGCAGGCTATCGTGCGTTAGCAGGCAAGGCAGGAAGGAGGCAAGCAAAGCAGCAAGCAAGCACGGCACAGGCACTCGAAAGTCAGGCACGAAACTTTATCCGGTTGAAAAGTGTGTACTCGAAGCAGGTCGGAATGTGAGTGAGTGCTCCGATCCTTCTCGGCTCGCGCTCCTGCGAAGCAAGTCGCGCGCGAGTACCAAATTCCAAGAGTGGTTAGGGGGGCCACCCGCGGGCGGGCAGCACGAGTCGGGTGAGTCGCACGAAAATTGGCAATTCGGTCGCGGCCTGCCAACGTTTTGCGCGAGTCTACTGACGCGAGGTAGCCGTTACCGACGGTAACGCGAATAATTATTTAAACTGTCCTTGCAGTATAACGCAACTTATAAACTAACGCACGCTATTTATCTACTAACAAAGTGTATGTACAATATTTACATGTGAGCTCCAACCACTCTGTGTATTGGCCGATGTATCTGAACGTGCGTCACTTATTGTCGGGTGCAGTCTGAGTACGTCACTTTCGTCCTCGTTATTATTTACGTTATTGTTCTCGTTAATATTATTGTTTTCGTTACTGGAGTATCTCGGGGACCGTTATTATTTCTGGGTAAAAGACTATCGTCTAGGAGAGCAAATTCGCGCTCTAGTACGACGTTCGGGTGTAATTCTAATACCGGCGAGTCTTCATCCGAGTATTCTAAGCTACGTCGGACGTTTTCTGCAATGTCGCGAACGGCTTCCTCTACGATTCGTACGGGGCCTATAGGGCTGACTCTAGGTGTTCGGCGCGCTGGCGCACTTTCGGCTCTATGTAACCACGACGGGTTGCGGACGGGGCTATCTCGCGTTTCACCGTCCGACATCTACCGTAATATAAGCTCAAATTCGCTCGGCGGGACGTGTTTCCGTCCTCTGACATTTATCGCCTTATAACGCTTTACAATACGCTTTACAATGTTTCAATTTCGACTTACATTAGTAGTCGCATGTTGCTTGTCGCTGCGCTGGTCGTTGACTGCTGCTTCGTTGCCTGACTGCTTGGCTGGCGAGTCACCGTTGTGGTAGGTCGGCGCTTTCTCCGGTGTCGTTGATAACACTCGTGGACTGCTACCGGGTGCTTTCTTCGCTCTGGATCTGGATTCGGTTGTTCCTCTTAGGGTTGCTTCACCGCTTTCTCACGATCCGCTCTTTTGCAGACGAACACTCTCGATCTGGCCTCTCCTCCAAGGTGGCGGAATCCCACCGCTGCCACCAATTTGTTGTGTCGTAACCGGGAGTTGATGCTCAGGGCCGGCACAGGATTCGGGAATTCCGGGTTGGAGGAGTGATGCACTTAATGTCGAAATGTTCGTGGCGAAATAAACATATATATTTCTCTTTCAATATACAAGTCTCGATTCGTTATAAGTCTTGACCAATTTATTCCTTTGATTCCCGAGATTATTCTAAGTACAATGATAATGAAGGTGACCGCACGTTCGTTGAGATTTCTTATGACTGACTGCCCGCTCGATCTTCCGAATCGGCGGTATTTATAATATCGGACCGATGTTCTGTTGCTACCTCGGGGGCTCCCGAGTTAGCGTTGACTTCTCGTCGTCAGCGCTCTGCGCTGACCTTCGCATCAGCGCTTTCGGTCAACCTGGAGTTGAACGCTCTGGGTTCCGGTGTCGGTTTGCATCGGATGATCGTCGTCGATGCAATCGTCAAGTTTTTCGGCAGATTTCGTATTCGAGTTCAGTTGCTAGGGTCGGATTACTTATAAGTTATATAATTAATAATTATAGCGTTGTGCGCTCACAACACAATGAATAATCTGCGTCCTCAGCCAGTCAAAAGACACGGAGCGTCCGCAACATTCGAGCATAAAGATCTGGAGAAATCAACGCATGTATTCCTCAGACATGATGCTCCAACACAAGCTCTGCAACCAACTTATGATGGACCTTTCGAAGTTCTCAGCAGAGGCGAAAAAGTCTTCAAGTTACGAATTAACGGTAAAAATGTTAACGTAACTATAGATCGTTTAAAACCGACTTATTTCCTAGCAAAACAGGATCAAGCTGAAAAACCTCCTGAGATACTCCAGCAATCTAAGGATGCTACAACGCCATCAGAAATCAAAACTCGCTGCGGCAGAGTATCACACAAAACGGTACGTTTTCAAATCGCAACTCTAAGTCAACGAAGGGGGTAATGTGGCAACCTCCGTCAGCCACAGCCTCCAGGGTAACCTCCGCTCCGGCGGCACGTTGTTCTCGCGACGGAAAGCGCGGTTAGAAATTACGATGCGCGGGGCAGTTTCATGTCGTTAAACGCGGAGAGTTTCAAATTGCCGAAAAAGCGAGAGTTTCAAGTCGCAAGTTGACAGATTGCAAGATTCAGGAAACGCAGGTTTCCTAGCAACCCCGTTGTCAATACTCGCCGCCGATTTTCACGGGTAAATAAGGAGAGCCCGTCGCGAGGAAGACTCGAAGTATTTCGAGCAGCCGGCCAGGGCGGATATCCCAGCCTCACCACGCCGCTCTCTAAAGACACTCGAAATCCTTCCCGGCTCGCCGGTGAAAAGGTCGTAGCGCGCTCCTCGGTTCGCCGGAGGACACAGCCGCTGCCACTAAGGTGCTACGCCACCAAACGCAAGGTCGTTCTGAGTGATTGCCTTGCAAACGGCGCTCAACCGCCTCCCAGCGCGAAGCGCTCAATGACTGACCTTTTCCCGGATCCTCCGAGAAAGGTCATCGTCATCGATCCGCCAACCGGTGCAAGACACCAGGAGGTCGACGTTCGACAGCCAGCGCGATCGCTACCGACCTTGGAGAGTTGCCAGCGCCAGGTCGCTAACATCGAGAGGTAATAACTCTTTAAGCGCAAAGTCGCTGTCCGGCGCTAGTCGCCAAGGCGAGCATTCGCCGATTCTCAGCGCTAGTCGCCCGCCTCTACCAATGTCAATTATATCCTCTAACCTTGCAGCCGTACGCGACGTGTCGGCCACCTGATGGAACAAAGACGACAACCACGCATCCCAGGCGGGAAAGCGCGGGGCCCTATCATCGAAGAGCCACGTACGACACAGTAGAATGTAAGTTAGGATTAAGTAACGCGATTAGGTCTGCCGAGCGACGGCGCATATAGGGATAGCATCTCATTTTAACGATTCACATTACTTATGTTGTTTTTCGGCACATTAGTGCCCGGCACGGCCGTGAGTATTGTTTATTTGTTCACGCGTGGATCGCGATACCGCGCGTATAACATAAGGCGTCGTGCCACACACAGACTTCGGACCGGGAACGTTCGGACCCGAATTTGCGAAAAATCGCGAATCGAATCGAGCCCATTGACGACATACGGGGGCGTGGACGCGAAGTATCAAACCGCGCGAGCCGCGCGACTAAATAACCACCGGTGCCGAACCACAGAGTCGTAAAATGGGGGCACGCGCATAGAGCGCCGCGGTCCGAGCACTGGGTGACGAGATAGCGAACCATGCGTCCACGGGAAAAAACCCACAGTGCCCCAAGAGCGAGACATGGCACACCGTTGGAACAAGTCGCCGTCGAGATCCGACCGCCCGGGCGGAAGTTACGGGGACGGTCCGCGAAATCGATACCCGGACACCGGCTACGAAAACCAAGTCCGGAATGTGGTCTGTAGGGGTCGTAGAAGCGAGCACCGGGGGTCGCCGTCAACGTCGGGTACCATGAAATCGACCGGGACGTCTTCTATAGGAAGTCGGTCCGGATGCCTCTATAGGGACGCAAGAGAGGCCGTGCACGCGGGTCGGCGCCGTAGAAAGTCGAAAATTCCAGGGGGTGGAAAACCACTACCCGGGCATCGAGAAAGTGCGTCGCACTTATAGCGTAGCGAGTGGAAATTTCCGTCGGGAACATCTGGCGCGACCGCAAGCGGTAAACAACTATTGTAACTGCGTAGCGTGGAAAATTACCGAAAGAGAAAGCGGCCGCGATACTATGGTAGGGATAGAATATCGAAAGTGGGGAGCCACAGTGCGGAGAATCGCTCGTGGCAGTCTCTCGTGGGCGCTCGAAGAGGTAACACCGGTCTCGCGCGCCCGACGTGTCGCAGTAATTATCGCGATAGTGATCCGGAATACGAAATTAGATTACCCCAGCGTCCGAAACAAACGGGAACGCCCGCATAACGCGTTAAAAGTCGCCGATACGAAAGGCGAACGGTATCATAGTACCGAAACGGAAACTACGCACTCGGCGAGACGTGCGACCGCCATCTTGCGCGGAATACATAATTGTGAACGACAACCTGTGTAAAACGATCATTATGAATAAATGGAATAATCATTTGTGAAAATAACAAAGAAGTCATGATTATTTACCTTACACTTCCTGATGAAGCGGAGGTCAGACATCTTGGAGAAGCGGCGATCCGGGTCGAGGATTATTATCGGTGCATCAACGGTGGGACCAGCAGATGTGGCATCCGTGGCGGAAACCTAAAAAGAATCAGTATTAATTAAGTTGATTAACCACGTTACTTATACTTACCTGGTGAGAGCGGTGGTCGGCCATCTTGTGAACGCGACGATCCTAAGCGACGCGCAGCAGCGATGATCCATGGGACGGCGACGCAGACGAGGCACCCGCAGTTAGAACCTGAAAATAGAAAAGGTTAAGTAGGTTGATTAACCATTGGTACTGTAACTTACCCGATCAAGCGGTGGTCAGCCACCTTGATCCCACGTTGACTTAGGCTGGTGATTAGCAAATTGGTTAACCATGATATCATAGATACTTACCTTCTCGGTGGAATCAGGATAAATCGAGTGGCGACCGATGACTTATAGGACAAAATAGCGTGTCCCGTAGCCCGATTACGTACCGTTCGGTAACAACCTAACCAAACCATTCCTTCCAGTAACTTCAACACCGATCCAGAAAGTAGAGGATCTATTGAAAGAGTTTGAGGTTCCTTGTCCTGTCTCTCCGCTTCCTCCCTCTTCCAGGAAATTACACGCAGGCTCCCAGACAGGGGTAACTCATCGGGACGTCGCAACGCAGACGACGGTAAATCAGAAGAGTGTGGACACCCAGTCAAAGCCTCGAGGAAGAGGAGCCGCCGAAACTTTAATAGAAATATCCGTAACAAAGAAAATGTTTTATGTACGTGTTGCCACAGAATGTTCGAAATGTGGAAAATGTTGAGTTATTGAAATAAAAAAAGGTTTAATGCAAACTGAGTCAAAACTTCTTTAGTGAGTCCCACACATTAAAATAGGAATGCGTCATAATCAGCGAGCGTAGATAAACAGCGAGCTACAAAGATAAGAGAAATTTCCTAAAGTTTGTATTAATTAATTTTTAAAGCATTCTTATGCATGTTTGTATAATTTGGAATATAAAAGTACACATACACACACAAAATATATATACATAAAAATTTTACATATACATATATATTTATCAAGAGACACGGTAGTGTCTCGCGCCAAGTACGCGCGGAGCGAGACAGCCGTGGCTCTATATACGCGACGCGACGAGTTATATATATGTTGAGAGCGCTCGAGATTTTTAGATCTCGATAACTAGTGAACGGATCAAGTTCTAACTAGGCTTAATGGAAAGCTTGGACCAAATTAAAGTATTTTTATTTTTCCCCTACGTGGCCTACGAAAAAATATATTGCGATGCAAAAGTCCAGACCTGAAAATTTTACATTAAGATACGTACTTCTCCGTTTGCTAGTCTCGCCACGGCGCGCGGCGCAGCACTGTAGTGTCTGAGATTTTGTCCAGTTCATGTCCTTGCCGTTATGCGATGCGGCGCTGGCGTTAGTTCGATCACATGTGATGTGACACAAGTAAACATAACATAACCATAAAGCTGCCCATACACGTCGCGAGTCCGGCTCGGCTGGGTTTCTACTCGTTCGTGGGTGAGATGTTACGAGACGGGCTCGGCGTCCGACGAGCCAAATTTCGGGACTATTAGGGAGTGTGTGTGTGGTGAAAAACGTTTGAGTCCGGCTCGCGAATCAAACTCGTACATGTTATGGGCTGCTTTAGACGTCCGCGTCGCGTCGTCGAGAAATATTCCGTCCGCGTCGTCGCGTCCGAACACTCCGAACGGAGTACATGAGTGCTAGAGTGGCAGAGTTCGCGCCTTGTGGATGGCTGGTTCCTGGGATACACCCTGAGCGAGGATGGCGAGGTTATATCTGTCGTACGTATTGCTCTTTCTCGCGGTCACGCTCGCGTCCCCCGCTCGCGTTCGCCGCTCGCGTTCGCTCGCGTTCCCCGCTCGCGTTCCCCGCTCGCGTTCCCCTCTCACTCTCTTTCTCTCTCTCTCTCTCTCTCTCTTTCTCTCTCTCTCTCTCTCTTTCTCTCTCTCCCTATCCCTTCCCCCTCTCCCCCTCTCTCTCTTTTTCTCTAATAATGACTATCAAATATATGTGTAAAATTGAATCTAAATATTTTTTATATTATAACACAAAAATTATATCTGACAGTGACATCCTTAATTAAATGTGCAGTGTAGTTTGTATTATAAATTATTAATTGCCTTATTTTGTTAACAAACTTTATACATATGTTATCTACTATGACATTCTGCCAATAGCATTGTAGGTACATGCCAAATTCTGTATCAAATCTGTTTTTCTTTCGACAAAATTTATTTAAAGCAAACACTGCATAATGTGCTCTCGACAAACTTGACTTTGCCTAATATATTCATATTTTATGTCTTAATTTTTTTAATGATTTATAAATTTATACAAACTACACTGCACATGTAAGGATATCAAACTCAGATATAATTCTTGTAAGTTATAATACAAAAAATATTTACATTTGATTTTATCAGACATAAATGTCGATGTCGATAGACATTATGGCATTTGATGTATCTGTAACAAAAGAGGGTGATATCCGTACAAAATTACCTTTTACAAAAAGGTAAAAAAAAGACGCCAAGCACGCGTGGTGTACCCTGAAAAAATCGAAGTAGTTATCTTTGTACCTCGAAAAAATCCAAGTAATATCTTTACCTTGAAAAAATTGAAGCAATATATTTATTACAAAAAAAAGAAATAATCTTTAAATCGCGCCAATTAAATATATATTATATCGACAAGTAACTATTGTTCTTTCAAAAAATGTATTCCCATTAAAGTGAAAAAATTAATATAAAATGTGAAAAATTGTAGTGAAAAAAACTTGGCGCTGCAAAATTTTAAAATATTTGAAAGCAATAAATAACTAATTTAAAATATTAAATTAATAATTGCAATGTGAATGTAGAGACTTTCACACATTAATTTAAAGTACTTTTTCCATTTATAGAAATTGTTTTATTAATATATATTATTATGTTTAGCAGCGCCAAGTTTTTTTCACTACAATTTTTCACATTTTTATTAATTTTTTCATTTTAATGGGAATACATTTTTTAAAAGAACAATAGTTACTTGTCGATATAATATATATTTTATTGGCGCGATTTAAAGATCATTTCTTTTTTTTTGTAATAAATATATTGCTTCGATTTTTTCAAGGTAAAGATATTACTTGGATTTTTTCGAGGTACAAAGATAACTACTTCGATTTTTTCAGGGTACACCACGCGTGCTTGGCGTCTTTTTTTAACCTTTTTGTAAAAGGTAATTTTGTACGGATATATTTTACAGATGTCAGCAATAGTAATACTAAACAAATCAGTGATACTACAAAAAAGAGATAGATTGCCAATAGAAGTAACAAATATTGCTGGTCCTTCTCAAACTTCTACTTCTGATCGGTTTGGTAAGTTTTTTTATATATAAAATGTTTTAGTTTTATTTGTTAAACTTTTGTAGTAATAACACATCTTGAATTAAATTTAAGTTCCTTTATTAATAATATTGTAACGATGCGCCCCTTAAAACCGCATCGTGTCCCAGCTCACATCCACCGCGGACCGCCCGGCCGAACACCCGCCAGGCCGAAATGTGGGCTCAATGCGCCCACACACATTTTTAATTGCGAAAAAACGCGATCTCGCCGTAATAACGGCTCGAGACGTCGCGGCCCGCCGACAAGGCCGACGGGACCCGAGCGCCGCCGAGCGCCGCCGAGCGCCGAAAGCGAGTTGACAGCTCCGACCACGCGGTCGTAGACACACGTGCGCGCTGCTGTCAAACCCCCACGCCGGGCGCGCAAAAGTACCGTTACCCCGGCGGTATAAAAATGCGATACGCGAGCTTAAAACTCACTCAATCCTGATCCTAGAAAAGCAGAAGTCGTGGTCGAGAGCTCTCTGTCCACGTTCGAGTGCTCTCGTTGCTGCTTATCCTACAACGTTTCTTGTTCCTGATACCTGCGAAGGCAGAAAACCGAGGTGGAGAGCTCTCCGTTTCGGACGAGTGCTCTCGTCGCCGACGCTTACGAATCCTGGCTAATCGGGACGGACCGGTCCGTATGTCCGAACGTTCCCGAACGCCGTGCCGCCCGCCTGGATCCTTACGCACAATCGCCCGGGATAGTACATATTCTCGCACGCGAACTTCTACGCGTGCCACTAGGGATATATTCACCGAGCCGTATTATCTCCTTTATAATTAAATTCTATTTAACGTACTGGGCATCCGCGCCTCCGAAGTACTCGCGCCGATAAATTCACATTTGTTACATTCAAGCATTATTACACGTACTGGGCATCCGCGCCCCCGAAGTACACGCGCCGGTAGGCTCTTTTGTATGACATCACGCGGCCGTACTGGGCTACCGCGCCTCCGAAGTACGCGCTCCAGTATTAGGAAGTTTGTCTGATCTCGTTATTCATTATATTGTAGGTAACTAGCGATATCCGACGAATAGATACACGACGGGCCTCAGCGGTAGAATCCACACGCGACACTAGTCAACTATATGTCTGTTACTTCGACTTTTAAGCTATAATAAATTCTATCTTTTATTATCTTACACACGCCAATCTCACGTTTATTGTTTCCGGACCTACCTAGCGAACTCCTGACCCGGCGAGCTAGTCCGCGTTCGCTACCTAAAGGCGGGTCGTTATAATATGTGTAGATGTTAATAGCAACAGTACCATTACAAATATCAATGATATCACGGAGAATGATAATATGCCAACAGACGCAACAAATATTTCTGATATATCTCTGCCTTCTAATTCTGTTCAAATTTGTAGGTTTTTTATTTCTAACTTATATTGAATATAACATATTTTAAAGTGTTTTTTAAATTCAGTTGCAGTTATACAAGTTTTTAGTATATTTATTTTTCATATTTAAATTGTTAACTATCTTTATAGTTTAGTACTAAAAGTAGTCTCAATTATTTGGTCGTTTCTTCATTTTTAATTTTATAAACCATTTAAAATACTAAAATCTTGTGTTTCTAGGTCAACGGAAAATATTGCAATTACTAGTGACCATTAAACAACAAAATGAAGATATAATGTGCAACCCGTTTTTCCTCGGTCTCGCCCGCCGAGGAGGCGCGGCTGCAAATTAGCCACCGATAATTAGGTAGGCAGGTATTCTCGAGGTATTCAGGCAGACAGGTATTCTCCGAGGTATTTACAGGCATCAAGATAGGCAGATAATCTCCACGATATTCGCGAGGTATTCCAGCAGGTAATCTCGAGGTATTCGCGAGGTACTCCAGCAGGTAATCTCGAAGTATTCGCGAGGTATTCCAGCAGGTAATCTCGAGGTATTCGCGAGGTACTCCAGCAGGTAATCTCGAAGTATTCGCGAGGTATTCCAGCAGGTAATCTCGAAGTATGCGCGAGGTATTCCAATAGGTATTCAATCTCAACGATATTCGCGAGGTAACGCTAAAACTTGGGCGCCAGGTGCGAGTACGCGCACCACGTTTTCGTAAGCTTAACCTTAACGCGATCGCCCGGACACGCACGTCCACTCAGGGCGCGAGGCGAGTTTGGTACTCTGAGGAGAGGGAGAGGCGGCGCAACGCAATCAACACACTCAGTTATATGTAAAAAGTCAAAGGTATATTTGCGGAAAGAAGTAGCACAGGAAGCATAGAATAACCGGCTCACATTCGCGACTCACTCATACAACACACTCATACAACACACTCGAAACGCGGAGAAACGTATATTCGCGACTCACTCATACCACGCACTCGAAACACGAAAGACGATATTCGCAACTTACTTGAAACTCGGAAGACCAATTCGCAATTTATTCGCAATCCGAAAGACCAACGCTCGCGAGACTCTACACGCGCTCGTTTTCGCGGCGGCCTGAGCGAATGCGCGGCAAAAACCCGCGCGACATTCCTCGGCCGCCCGCGACGCAATAACCGCAATAATAGTCCCCTGACACGTCTCACGACGTTCGCGGGACTCTACCCTTCTCCCGATACGTTTTACGACGTTCGCGAGACAAATTCTCCCGACACGTTTTACGACGTTCGCGAGACGATCACGACACTTTCCGCGACACTCTCATTCCCGATTCGCGAAACGACACTAATAACCGCCGCGATTCCGCGATCCCGTGGAAACTTCCGACGCAACGGTCTCACTCTGCCGGGCGCATCCGGCACGCGCGATACGCCCGACGCAACCGCGCACGGAAAGTTTCCCCACACCCACACACACACGCGACTGTCGGCCGCACTGGTCCCCGAGGAGGGTATTCACGCGAGCTTAAAACCGTGTGCGCCCCCGGCCAGCCTCCTTTGTCCGCGTCTCAAGGTAAAAGGTACTCTAGGTACCGAACAATCTCCTTGCACGAGGCAACGTGCGTGCACAGGTAACAAACAATCATATTTTACTAGCAGAAGAATATCTACAGAATAATGACAATTTTTCAGCTTTGGTAGGTTAAAAAAATGTTTTTTATTTGTATATATCTTCTATACACATTCTGTAATAATTTATGCGAGAGAGAGTGTGAGAGAGGGTATTGATTTTATTATGGTCTCTGCTATAATTAATAGATATATTTTGTTTTTAGATGGTTTAGGTATAAACTTAGCAAATTTTACACTAATATTTCTTATCAATAAAAATATAGATAATAAAATAAAATTTGTTAGCCCATTCCTGTAGTTTTTGTAAAATATAAATAAATACAATATAGATATTATAAGTATAGATTAAATAGATCCTATTTTTATTCTATGTTTAACTTCTTTGTTTATGCTTTATAAAGCTTAATATTTTTTTAGAGTTCCTATTTAACTTCTTTGGGAGGCGTTAATATAATTTCTCGAACAAATCGAATATTGAGAACTATCTTTACTGACGACATAGCGTGCCAATATAATTTTATAGGCAGTAAAGAAAAAAAAAGCATTTAGCAAATTGCAATTATGTAAATGTATTATAAGTAAGTATTAGCAATATTATAAATTTAAAGCTTCTTTTAATACATCATATAGGCAGATTAGATCAATTAAATAAATATAGTCAATTTTATGCCTGTTTAAAAATTGTTTTATTAAATTTAATTTTGTTAATGTTCTTTTAAAGATCTTAAAAAATTATATTAACATGTTATATTATGTTATATTATTAAAATAATTTCTTATAATTATAACTTTCAGGAGCTATTAAAATATGTGAACCACAATCTTCAGAGAAACAAGTTGAAGATGCTATGAAAGTATGGTTGAAACATGCTCCACAACAACAAAAAAATAAAAGGAATACTGCTTAAATAGTCTCTTAAAAAACAGAAGTTACTGTTTTACATTATTTTTTAATACATATATTATTTAAATATTCTTAAGTGAGCGGTTTAATAAGTTTGGTACAACGTACCCAACGCACTGGATTGCAAATGAACAAAGAAACTTTATTATAATTATAAATGTAATTAGATTTACATTGCTCAATCGCGCACAACTTACAATTGGCATGTGCCGTACTTGCGAGCCTTGTGAGGACTGACTACGAAGCGCAAAGAGGGATGGCACCGTAGACATGAAAAGGGGGAGAAAAGAAATAATACCGCATTTCAATGCCATCTCTGATCCTAAGCTCCAAATAATAACGTTCGCATACGATGATCCATTTCTAACACCCTCTCTATCAGTGTACGCGATCTTAATAAACAATAAGTTTAAAACAAACTGTAATGTACTAGAACAAGTTTAAAGCAAACCACAATGCACAAACTATAATGTTACAAGAATTATGACAAACTATCTTAACTTGACTGTGGCAAATTTAACAGCCTGACACAATTCTCATGTTTTGACTTCAACAAAGCTTTAGTAAATATATCTGCTATCATTTCTTCTGAACGTAAATATCTTATTTCAATGTCTCCGTTTTCGACTTACTCTCTTGCATAATGATACCGAATATCTATATGTATACTATGACCGTGAAATACTGGATTTTTACACATAAGTATTGCGCTCTGATTGTCACAATTGACAGTTGATGGATCTTTAACATATTCGTCAAAATGCATGAATCTTAGCAGTCTTTTAATAAAAGTCAATTCTCGTATAGCTTCTGAGAGAGCCATATACTCTGATTCCATGGTTGAGAGTGCCACGGATTTTTGTTTCTTCGCACTCCAGCTTACGGGTCCTCCCGCTAGCATTGTAACATACCCGGAACACGATCTTCTGTCACTAATGTCGCCGGCCCAGTCCGAATCGACATAGGTTTATATTTCGTTCTTGTCCCTTTTGTATGTGATACTGTAGTTGATCGTTCCCTTTAAGTAACGAACCACCCGCTTGGCAGCCATCCAGTGCTTCCTTTGAGGGTCCGTGTAAAATCTGCTTAATACATTTGCTGCGTACGCAATATCGGGTCTGGTCGCGTTCGCCAAATGGATTAGGCACCCTACGAGTTCCCTGTAGGGTCGATTCCTCATTTCTTCCTTACTCGTTGATTTTATCCTCCTTGGTTATCATCTGACTCGAATCACATGGCGTTGATACTGTTTTTGATTCCTCCATTCCAAATCGATTGATTAGCTCGTTTATGTACTTTTGTTGGCTTAACTGAATTTCTCCGGTGTCTTCCTCTCTTTCGACGTTGATTCCTAGAATTTGATTCAGTGGTCCAAGGTCGCTCATGTGGAATTCGGACTTAAGTTTAGTTTTTAACTCGATTATCTTGTCGATGTTCTTCGATGCCAACGTCACATCATCAACGTAGATTAGTAGTATAACTAAGTTCTCGCCATCTCCATAAACGTAAACACAGGGATTCGACGCATCGTTTCGTGCACCTATCTTAAGTAAGTAATCGTTGAGCCGTTTATACCATTCCCTATCGGCCTGTTTTAAGCCGTAGAGTGGCCTTCTCAATAGGCAGACTTTATCTTCATCGCCGTCCCTGACGAATGGCTCCGGTTGCTCCATGTATATTTCGTCATGCAAATTTCCTTGGACGTATGCTGATACCACGTCCATTTGATGAACATACATTCTCTCATTAACAGCACAGGCCAACAGGGCTCGTATCGTTTCAAGCCGAGCCACTGCAGCGAACACCTCGTCATAATCGACTCCTTCTTCTTGTGTATGCCCTCGGGCGACCAACCTCGCTTTGTATCGTTCAACGTTGCCATCTTGCGTTTTCTTGACTCGAAAAACCCAACGGTTTATCAGTATCTTCTTGTCGGTCGGCCTAAAATCTTGTCGGTGGGACTAAAATCCACGTTCCATTTTGAACAAGGGTCTCGTATTCCGTTTTCATCGCTTCTAGTCACAATTCCTTGTCGCTCCGACTTAATGCTTCTTTAACATTTAGTGGATCAGTTAGCGCTAATGATAGATTTGCTTGTTTCATCTTATACACCTTTTGTGGTCTTCCCGGTATTCCGGTTCTGACATAGCTCGGACGTCCAGGCCCGCGTTGCGGAGTCGCTATCGTATCATTTTGTAATTTTTAATCACGACGCATTTCCTCATCATCGCTCGCTTGCTCATCTAATGACTCGTCGCTGTGCTTCTCATCCTCTGTTGCCCCTTTTATCTTCGCGTTGTTATTTTCATCTGGATCAAAATCCAATGGTATGAGCGTTTTCTCACTTGGTTTCGTCGTTGGTTCGCCAATATCTTCAGTGAAGCGTACGTCTCGGGATTTAATCACCGTCTTCGTTCCTCGTTCCCTAAGCCTGTAAGCCTTTGATTCGTTAGAGTAACCAACAAGGATATATTCCTTACCTTTTGGTTCAAATTTGCCGTGTCTTTTTCCTTTCTCAAGAGCTAAAGCTTTACAGCCGATTACTTTCATAAATCCAACAAATGGTTTTCTGTCGTTCCATAATTTAAACGGGGTTTGTTCGTGTAAGCTCTTCGAAGGACAGCGGTTCCTTATGAATGCAGCCGCGTTAACCATCTCCGCCCATAGCGATTTAGGTAAGTTTGCCTGCAACAATAAACATCGCGACATTTCCACGAGTGTGCGGTTGGCGCGCTGTGCCACTCCGTTTTGTTGCGGGGTGTATTCCACGCTCAGCTGCCTCCTGATTCCTTCCTGCTGAAGAAAACTTGAGAATTCCTTAGATTTATATTCTAACGCATTGTCTGTACGTAACTTTTTGATGCGATGTCCCGTTTCTTTGTCAGCTCTGCGTTTATAATTCTTGAACGCGTCGAGGGCCTCAGAACGTCTCCGTAGCATTGTGACTTCGGTATACCTGGAATAATAGTCTATAAACGTTATAAAATACTTTGCGCCACCAAGCGATTCCGTTTCGATGGGGCCGCAAATGTCAGAATGGACGAGTTCCAAAACTGTTTTAGCTCTATTTACTGATCTCTGGTAAGGTAATTGATGTATTTTACATTTCTGACAAATTTCGAAATCTAAATTGTTCACAGTTGAGGCTATGTTCAAACCCGAAACCATATTGTTCGTCATCAGTCTCTTTAAATCGTCCAGGTTCAAGTGGCCGTACCGCCGATGCCACTTTAACAAATCGTCACGCTTGTTTTGAACCGATTGTAACATTCGATTCTCTGATTCGCACATTACATATAATTGTCCGTTTCTTATAGCAGTTGCTGCGAACGAACCGTCCGAACGTTTTATCGTGGCTTTATTTTCATAAAATGTCACTATGTACCCTTTTTCAGTCATGCTTGACACAGACACTAAATTATTTCTTAAGCTCGGAACGTAAATAGCATTTTCTAATCTTATTCTATTCGTTACGCGATGATTTAACTTTACTTCCATTCGAATTTCACCTATTCCAAGCGATTTCACACTCTGTTCCCCGGCGGTGTAAACATTACCTTGAACGCTTTCATCTAAGTAAGAAAAACGTTGTTTACTATTACACATGTGACTGGTAGCTCCACTGTCCAAACACCAAACGCTCGATTTAGGCATCTCCGCATTGCACGATATCGCGAGTAACGCATCGTCAGTTTTATAATGCGAGTTGTAACCTCTTATCTTTGATGTACAATCGCGACTTCGATGACCGAACTTATCACACTTAAAACATTTTCCGAAAAACTTACGCGGTTTATATTCATTAGGCTTGCCTTTCTTTGAGAGTTCCGCGCTTCGGTTAGCTTTATCTTTAGTGACTAACGCGCTATTGTTTGCATCTTCATGTGTTGCTTTGTCGCTCTGCCGCGCCTCTTCTTCTATAAGTTTCGATTTAAGTGCGTCGATACACGGTATTTCATCACGAGATTCTATCGCGATACAGAAACTTTCATATTCTGTGGGTAATGACCCGAGCAGCATTATCGACAGTAAATCCGGCGGAATGGTAATTCCGGCTTCTTCCAATTGTTCGGCTTTCGATGTGAATTCACTTACGTACTTTGACATAGCGACGCCCGGTTGCTTTTTCATTCGGTATAGCTGCTTGTACAGCGTTGCTCGCCTTACCGGTTCTCTTGACTCGTAGATCTTCGTCAGTTGATCCCATGCTTCTTTCGCCGATCTCGCTTTCTTAATATTGCTGAGTTGGCTCTTCGACACGCTTAATACAATTAATGCGAGCGCTTTCTCGTCTTTTGCTGACCACTCGAGATCGGTTGGCTCCTTCTTCACTTTGGTGCCGCTAACGTATCCCCACAGCTCGTTGTATATCAGGACACTTTTATTTGCAGCTTCCATGAGTTGAAGTTGTCTTCGGTCAGCTTTTCTAGATTGTTCAGTGTGCTTGTGGCGGCCATTGTTCTTTGCAATCACGTTTCGTTAAGATCACTGTAAGACTCAGGGCACGCGGCCTAGGCCCATAACCTGTGAGCGGTTTAATAAGTTTGGTACAACGTACCCAACGCACTGGATTGCAAATGAACAAAGAAACTTTATTATAATTATCAATGTAATTAGATTTACATTGCTCAATCGCGCACAACTTACAATTGGCATGTGCCGTACTTGCGAGCCTTGTGAGGACTGACTACGAAACGCAAAGAGGGATGGAACCGTAGACATGAAAAGGGGGAGAAAAGAAATAATACCGCATTTCAATGCCATCTCTGATCCTAAGCTCCAAATAATGACGTTCGCATACGATGATCCATTTCTAACATCTTAAAATGTTAAAAAAGAAGGAGCAGGTAGGAAAGCTTCAATTTTACCGACGTATCAGGCATGATGTTCAAAGTATATATAATGAAATAAATTTTTGTTGTAACAATGCAAAACAATCACAGAGTGCTTTAAGTACTACAAAGGCTAAGGCTAGTTCATGTTTTGATAATTTTAATATTAATTCTCAAGATGTAAAAGATGATGCAAAATTTGCTTTACATAAAGATAATGATAATATACCTTCTCTAAATTTAAATAATATACTCGATGACGATAGTCATACAGCTAATAGCATACTTGATATATCCGAAGAATGATCTGATTTTAATAATTCTGAATTTGCAGCAAATGATTTAGAGTCAGAAAGCTCACACACATATGTTTTTTATTTTAAAGCAACTTTAGCAGAATAGTGTACAAAATTTAAAATTTCCCATACCGCTATCAATAGTCTTTTGCATATCCTGGCTCCATTACACCCCGAATTGCCAGTAAATACTAAGACCTTATTGAAAACACTTAAATCTATAGTTGTTAAACAATTAGATAATGGTGAATATTGTCACCTTGGTATAAAGTCTGGGTTAGAAAATATTTTTTCAGTAAAATGTTTAAATGACACAATTGATTTAAGTTTTAGTTTTGATAACGTGTTTTTATTTTCTAGTAATAATATACAAATATGGCCAATCTCACATGTTTAGTAAAAAATATTAAAAGTAAACCATTCATTGTAGGTATATTTTGTAGAAATGCTAAACCCAAACCTCTTGATAAATATTTAGATGATTTTATGAACAAACTTTCAGATTATTACAAAATGGATTTAATTATAACAATAGAAGATATCTTATTAAAATTCACAGTATAATATGTGATGCACCTGCAAGAGCATACATAAAATGCACTAAATCTCACGGAGGATACCACGCGTGTGATAAATGCACAGAAAATGGCGAATTTCATGGTCGAGTAATATATCCTAGTACAAATGCAAAACTTCGGACAGATACATCATTTCTTTTGCAAGAAGATGAAAAACATCACATAGGTAATTCTCCATTATTAAAGTTAGATATTGGAATGGTCTCTACTTTTCCAATAGATTACATGCATAATGTAAATTTGGGTGTAATGAGAAAAATGTTATGTCTGTGGATTGGTATCACAAGAAATACTAATATGAGAGTAAGATTGAAAAGTCGTCTCATTAACAGGATGTCGGATCACTTAATTTCGTTAAAACCATTTGTACCTGTTGAATTAAATAGAAAACCTCGTAGTTTAAACGAATTGCTACGATGGAAAGCTAACGAGTTGAGAACTTTCTTAGTGTATTTGGGTCCACTTATTTTAAAAGATGTAGGGGAGACCGGGGCTAAACAGTCTACGGGGTAAAAGTGTCAAATCAAATATCTCGGAACCTGTATATTGTGCGAACTCGCTATTAACATTGTAAACGCTGCTTATGGTACCTATGTGACCAACGGAGTTTCGGCAGGTTACCTGCCGTGTTATAATTTTTACGAGGGCAAACGTGTTTTCGGAAGGTGAAAGTGAAATTTTCTGCGCGTGAAAATTTTGTAATATCTGCAATAATATTTGCTCTCCAAATCTCGAGGTACGTGATTATAAAGAGTAATGCATGCTGAACACGAATCCAGTGTAGTTTTTTCATTATCGTTGATGTCTAATATTTCGTGGGCGATCAAACCTGAAACTTGTGTTTGGGGCAAATCGGTCAGTAAGCACCCGGGGAAAATGCGGCAGTCTCGTCACCGTGGCGCGCCGGGCGCACGACTTCAGCTCACGGCCAATTCAGGTTAGGTTGTAACCGGGCACGTATGGTCACGCGTGACACAACTCATTCGTTAGACTACCGAAAAATATTCAAAGTTCGCGTAGCACGGTCGCCACTCGATTTTATCCTCTAAATCGAGAAAGGTAAGTATACTACTAACCGTATCCGCCTACTAATTCTCTCCTTTTTCTGTCTCAGGTGTTCCGGAGTGCTGCTGGCCGCTCTGCGTCTCGTCTCACGAATGGACCTCCTTCGTAGAAGCCGCTTACTACCAACGATGCTCTGGACCACTGGATCGTCACGGATGAAGCACCCACAGGATCGTCGCAGAATCTCAGGTAAGTATCGTATACTATTTGCTTATAGCGTAAGCAATGTGCATTTACTCGCACTTAATTTCCGCAGGAATGGTGATTATGCGTGAATCTCCCGCTTGGAAGGTGACTCAGGATGGGTCACTGGATATCGTCGAATGATCTCAGACACTCAGGATATCTCTTTGTGTAACAATGTATTTATTCATTTAATCTCGAATAAACAGTTATTCAGTTCGATTCACAATGATTTACAGTCACTCTTGGTGTATCACTGTTATCGCATATCACGGTTCGTGTGTCGCGTGTAAAATTGACAATTTTCGAATAAATACGAATCTCGTTCCGCAACATGGGTATCACCGGTCGTTATGAGAATATGACGTATTCTCCCGAATGATTGTCCTTTGTTTCGTACACGGATGTGAAAGTTCGCAATATTTACAGGTGTCGCACGCACTATCACCGATACGTGATATTTCCGGATATCGCTCCGTACGCGGGTCTCGTCGGTTGTACTGAGAAATATGTTGTCGCTGTGACTTCTCCCGGCGGACTGATCCGGTCGTTATGCGTATATCGCACTATTCTCACTTTTCGCGAAACTTTATTGTATTCGCGTTATTTCGGATATCGCTCCGTACGCGGGTCTTCCCGGTTGTATAGAGAACTTCGATTACGTGTCAAACTGTGTTAGCTGTACGAGCTCTCCCGGCGGACTGACCTGGAACGCTCGGTCGCGATGGAGCACATCCCCAGTTGCGTATATAACCGGCGAGCGACAGTTGCAGACTGAGGTGTAACTGCGGCAAGAAACCCGCTAGAACGCTCGCTCGATCTGTAAACACGAGACACCATAACCGAATGGCGCCGTGATTCTTTCTACGAAGAGTCAAATATCGTAGTTTAGGACGAGCATATCGGTTCATCTTTCACGCTTGTAAACAAATCGCGTCTCGCACTACAGAAGCGAGCGAGCGCCGATGTTCAGGCGAACGTTGCGTATATCGCTCGAGTGGAAAATAAAGTCGTACGTCGTGACCTGAAGAAAGGTTTTATTTTTCTGTTACATATATATTCATGCGAAGTGGATGGGAAAGGAGATATAAAATAAAACATTGTAATGTACATATATGTTATACATTTATTTATTTATTTTTATAAGTTGTATAAAAAGATTCCACTTCTTTCTCGTGTTTCGACCACCAGTTAAATATTTTAAATACGTTTTGCAACGCGCAGTTCTTCGTATGTTTTCCGCATCGCACAGTATTAGCGGCATCCATATTGTTCAAAGAGTCGATGTCTTCGTAACCAGCATCCAGAGTCTCGATGATCATTTTCTTTCTCGCAAAATTTTCGAGCAGATCCACCAGCCATTTGCGTTTCTGGATTCCCTTGACGTACACGAGAGTCGGCGGCGTTTCGTCGTCATTATCATCATCCTCTTCCATACCAAGCACGGCCGATGTAATTAGATGTTTCACCATGCTGTACGGCACGTTTCCGTCGTTCCATCGTAATCCATGATGATTTTTGATCAACCAGATAGCGCATGATTTGTCGGAATTCATGAGGAGATTCCACGGCATGGGGCGTTCAAAGATGTAATGCGCCAGAACGGTCCCCTTTCGCAGCACCGCCACCTCCTTCACGACAAATTTCATTCCGACGAGGAAACCTTGCAGGTCCACGAACGTTGGTACGGACATAAGATTTCTCTTTGATGCGTTACTCGAGAAGAATGACACGCAAATATGCAGACGTCTCGCGACACTTTTGATTTATACCCTGCTCCCCCCTCTTTTTTATTGTATCGGAAAAAAATATCTTCGACGTTGCCGCGAACGCTCAGACAATTTTGCGCACCACGTTGGTCAACGGGTTGTACTGAATAACGCGATCGTGTATGATGCGACAGTACGCTGAGGTATTCGGCGGTACATTCTCCATACAATCGAATTCTATTCTGACATCAACGGTGGCATTTTTGACGGATTCGTTTTGTCGAGAGCAATCGATGACCACTATTGGAGCGTATTGTAGAAAATTCGGGACATCGTGACACGGCTGGACGTGCTCGCGTCCGTAATACGCTCTACTGAAACGTGCATACATATCGTACAGAATCGCCCATCTGTTTTTACTAAAATCCAAATTCATATCATCGTACGGATAGAATTCAGAGTTTAAATAAAGTTTCACGTTGGTCAATTTGCAATGATCGAACGTTGTTATTTCTCTGGTCATAACATTCTTCCGGCCTGTCTGCAGAGCAAAGATGACGTATCGCGGTTTTTCGAGCTGAGTCGCGGTCTTGATAGCCCACGAGTGCTTGGTCGTGTTTTGCAACAGGGGATACTCGTACAGATCCCACGAACAGAAACTCATATTCAGATATCGTCCGTTTTCCAAGGCGCGCAGCATCGACAGTTTGTTGATCTCGTTCAGCAACACGTGAGGCATTCGCCATTGTATCTTGAGTACGTTGATAGCAGGATTCAACGTCGGATTTCCCACTAGGGAATTGTTATCATTGCGCGATCGTATCAAGATCAATTCATGACGCGCGTTGATCACCACGCGTTTGTAATCCTCGCAAAATCCCAGTAGCATGCTGAGCGGTACGTGAAAAGTAAAGTTTCTTCGCGTAGAAGTGATGTCAGCGTTATTGAGCATATCCCAGCCAGCGTTTTTCAGAATCGTACTCGCGCCCAAAGACAGCGACGCGTAATTCTTGAGCGTTGTTGTTATTCCTACGTTTCTGTTACGATCAATCTCCACACCGTCGAGTTCGTATCGAATCTCATCGAACAAGAATGCGACGGCATTATTCGCCAATACCACGTTATCGGGTTCACCGTCTACTCTGTTCACCGTCAATATTCCTTCGACGTAGAGAAAACTTTCGCACGGCAACGTATACAGATCCTGCTGTTGTATGGGTATTCGTATCTCATCGCTATACTCGAACGTTATGTTGGCGTACGCGTTGTACGTGTGAGTCTCGATCTTGACGATGCAATCGTCAAAGACCGGCTCGCTTCCAATGTTAAGGATATCGGTCATGATTCCTCAGATATTTCGCACCGCGAATCCCAAAGATTGTAAGAATTTAACGTTCGACGCTGTGAGTTTTTTTTTCGTATTTGTAGCGTAGCCTAACGCTGGTGATGACAATGATCGAACGATATCGTTGACCGCTACCGTAGTGTAAATAGTGTTATCTCTCGTGTGCTCCGAGTCGTTCAACACGAGCATCTCATATATGTCGCGCACACTCACGCGTGTTATCGCTGTCGCCGTCGTACGTGCAATCTGACGGTGATCTCTTCGCCTCGAAAGTCGAGCAATCGTCCGTTCTGATCCACGATGCGTACCGTTAGATCAGTAATGCTCCGTGCGATGATTGGCAGGTAAATGATCTGCGCCGGTGTTTCCGATATCTTATATCCTGGCGGCACGCTCGGAGAAAATTCGTGTATCGTGTGAACGGGTTTGCCGTTGCTGTACGCACCCGCGGTCACGTTACACTCTACGCGGATAATGTTTATATTGATGATATTAATCGGTAGGTCCGATCGGTGCCATTTTCCAGGCTGCAATATACGCTTCGACGAGAATCCCAGCAGTGATCCAATATTGTTTGGTTTGCTAAAGTTTACTCTGAAAGCGCAATTGATCTCACTTTTCATCGTGTTGTAATTAGCACGGAGCACTATCGGATATTTTACAGCCTCATCATCCTCGTACTCCGCGTTGTCATCATCGCCCTCGTCGCCATTCGCGCGAGCGGTCTCCTCTTGCGCGATATCTACGACCGATGTACGATTGCTGATGGAAGGAGCTACGCGTCGCGGGCGTTTCCGTGAAACAGCGCGTTTCAAAAACTCGTGTATCGCTCCTATCTCGTACGATCCCTCGGGTATCGTAATTTCCGTGTTATCCTCGTCGAAGTATAATTTATTATGCGAAGAATTCACGTTTGGTGTCGTGTGATAAGTCTCAAAAACCGTTAGACCGAGCTCGTAGTCACCGTCGCTCAAATCTACGGCGGGAAAGTAGGGCACCGCGAGGATGCTGCTCTTTCCGGTCAGCGTGAATGTCATAGACATGTCGGGAAAACCGTTCGACTAACACTGAGTCTCCACGGCGCACCGTCAGTTCTTAAATTTACGCCGTTCGTCGTCTATTGTCAGGAGAAATCGCAGGCACGCTTGTCCGCAGATGTTCTGATCATATGTTTGAACGGGCGTGCGATTGTACTCTATCTTCATCACGCTCGGTCCGAAATATCGCACCAACTCTTTCGGCGGTCGAAGATTACCGAAACTGTCAAAATACATCGCGCGGTTTCCCCTCTTTGCGTACGCTACCCAGTGAGTACCGGAGCCCGCTGTATCATCCAAATTTACAATACCGCTCTCGTTTCGGCGTATACCGCCGATTGGTAACGAGTCACGCATGAAAACACTCCTGAAGAACGGTACGCGCATGTGTTTCGCCAGTCGATTCAATTGTACGTTAGTCGTAATACCCGTGGGCATTTTTAACGTCTCTTTGACGTTTTTATTTCTCTCCTCTTCTTCGACGCAACTCCCCGTCCGCGTTTGTACGGAGCGAGATAAAGTCCGCGGCCTTCCATGGCGCGATTGTGACGTTGCATCTCTTCCAGCTGACGTCGCGCGGTTTTGCGAGCGTTCACGGCCGTTGCGATCCCGGCCGCCCCGCCGGCCAGGGAACCGAGAACTCCCAGCAACGGTAGAAGCGGCAATACACCGCCTCGTTTCGTCGCCTGGAAGTATCCGTTTTTTCGACGCTCTCCTCTTCTTCTTTTTCACGGTTCGCAAACCCATTCCTAGCTTCGTCTTTGCTTTCATAGCAGCCCAGAAGGCTGTAGCGGCACCTCTCTCTCCGAGAGCCGAATCTCTCGCGATGACACGTCCTAGCGCCTTGTCGGCGAGTACCTTGTCCGCCGCGTGTCTCCCGGTGAGATCTTTGTTACGCGAATACGCTATGTCGTGCTCGCGACACGCCGCGTCCAATGGATTTACACCCGGATCGCCTCTGGCTAATCGCTCCTTCAGCCGAGTGCCCGGACCGCAAAACTGATAGCCGGGAATGTGCAATTCGATCGGAAGTGAGCTTATCGCGCGGTTGAAGAGACCTTTGCCTATTTTTTTCGCTGGCATTCGCCGCAATTTTTATCAACGGTGCCGGACCGTCGATGTGCGTTCGATGATGCGGTAAATTATAATGTTCTAAGCACCGACGATATTGCTGAACCTCCGAATCCGCCTTTATATGTTCCGGAAGCCTGTCCCACACGTGGTGGACGTAATCGCCACACAATTGCAACAGAACAGCCTTTGGTACAAATTGTAGCTGCTCGGCGCTAAAATCGCGAATATCGGAAGGTCTTGATAACAGAACGAACATTTTTTTGCTACTGAGCGATGCGCGGTTTCGCGCACCTATAAATAGGCGCTCGATCCAGCCCTCTGGTCAGAAATGCGAAAAATGAGATTCGTGCGACAACCGCAGGCGATTCGCGTGACGAACTGCGACGATAGATCACGGTCGATGGGGGGCAACGCGGAGAAGCGCAGGCACGGTACGATGCTACCGGCCACTATACGCGCCATCATTTGCGGTCCCTCGAATTGCGGTAAAACCAACGTTCTGATAAGCTTGTTGGAATGCCCGCACGGTGTACGTTTCGAGAACGTGTACGTTTACTCAAAGTCGCTTCAGCAACCGAAATATCGATATCTGGAGAATTTATTGACGTCGATCGACGAAATCGGCTACTTTACGTTCTCCAACAACAGTGACGTCATTCCACCGAGCGATGCGTGTTCAAACTCGATATTCGTTTTCGATGACGTGGCATGCGACAAGCAAGACACCGTGAGAGAGTATTTTTCAATGGGTAGGCACTCGAACGTCGACTGTTTTTATCTCTGTCAGACGTACGCGAAAATACCTAAACATCTGATACGCGACAACGCGAACCTGCTGATCCTGTTCAAACAGGATGGTACCAATCTGAAACACGTGTACAACGATCACGTGAATACCGACATGTCGTACGATGAATTCAGCGCGCTGTGCAGCGAATGTTGGCAGCGCAAGTACGGATTCGTAGTGATAGACAAGGACAGCTCGCTCAACAATGGTCGATACAGAAAAGGATTTAACATGTTCGCGATACCGCAAAAGCGGTCAGTTGTCGTCGGTACCTCGTCGAGGTAAAACGTCGGAGAAAGCATCACGTATTTCCGCGATGGCTGCAATCGACAAGAGCATGGATATCCGCGAGCGCGAGAAGGTTGCGAAGAAGATTGCGAAAACGAGCGAGTCGATTCGCAAGAAACTTCGCGCTATGAAGACCGGTAGGATCGAAAAGGACATTGAGTTGGACACGCACTTTAAGCCTCTCATCGAGCCGTTGCAAAAGATCGACGACAAATCGATCGCGGTGAATAAAGAGGAGCCGGAGAGCGACGCTGAGATCGAAAGGTTTTCCGAGCATGCAACGCCGAGAAAGAGAAAATGGTCGGATCACCCGCCGGCACCGCGTAAATCTAGCCAATCGAAACGATCGAAAGCTTTACTGGATGTACCACCGATAACCTCTACACCGATTACCTCATCTCCACCGATATCATCTCCGCCATACGTAACGGCAAGAAAAATGCAGCCTACAATAAAGTTCGAATTACCCGCAAACATGCCTGTTTTTGACCTCACGGACGACTCGGAGCTCGCGACGCCTATTCGAAAGGAGTTGGAAACGTCGGAGGATCGAGAAGCGTTGCACGATACCTTGAGTCCATTGGGCCAAGAGTACATCGGTGCTCTTATGAGTGTCAAGCCAAGGAGCGATATAGATACCGTGTACGGCGTTTATCTCGGCAACGATGGAATGATGCTCGGGAATAAACGTTTCAAGGTGGACAGCATGGATAACATATATATATCGGCGACGTACATTACATTGGCACACGCGGTATTTACGAGTTGATCTTTAAAAACAAGCCTGATAAAAACATTTACACGGAGGAGGATATGCAAAAGTACAAGAATATTTTATTTGAGACGAGCACTCATAGAGCCAATCATGATCCTCTCGGGCGAGTAAAGTCCAACAGGGGATACAAGTACATGAATATAATCCAGAAGTTGATACCGCCCGCATCCATGAAGAAACGATCCGGAAAAGGATTAATCGCGCCTCGCGCGATGACGCTGACCGACAATAAGATCGATTACGTGCACTGGGACGATCCCAACGTGCTGGTGGATCGTCTACGATTGCTCGACGCTTCGCACCACGCTGGCAACAATGCCCACGACAACGAGATCCTGTCGATCATCGAGGAACTTCGCGAAGCCGGTCTTATTATAAATTGAGCCGCGCGGCGGCGAGCCGCTCAATCAGCGTCGAAATGCCGATCAACAAATTTGGTATATTCGAGCAGAGCAGAGACGCGTCGAACGCCGTATCGTACCATCAGTGGAGTGGATTAATGAGAAATTTCGTGCGCGATAACGCTCTGTGTCGCACTGCTACGGACTTTGACGCAAATTCGCGCAAGATTCGTCGCGTGGCGCAACCGGAGGCTGACGGTGACGCGGTTAACAAACTGTACGTGGAACAGAGCGTTAAGAGTTTGAGAGACGAAGCGGAATTCGAGAAGTATCGTAAAGCGCGATTGGAGACTGAATTTGAAACGAATCTTAGACTTCTGAGAGATAGCGTTAAAATATTGAGAGATCAGTTGGAAGAAATCGAAACGAATCTGATCGCGCTCAAACGAGATACGCAAGCCGTGTTGGACGCGAACCGAGAGGCGCTCGAGGCACATATCTTTCGATGGACGAAACCTGAATAACGATGGACAGCGGCAAACGATCCGGGAAAGGTTACGAAAGGCTGCCCAATGACGACGACGACGACGAAGGGCGACGAGCGATTCAGGAACGGTCATCGAGCAGTTACAACGAACGGCTCAGAAGCGGTTACAAACGGTTCAGGAACGGCTGTGAACGGTTAATGAGCAGAAACAAACGACAAGCCGATGACAAAGATCCGCTATTGAGCGACAAGGAACGGAAATAAACGGTTATTGATTGGTTTAAAAAAAGTTTAAGATATAATTTCTTTGCGTGTATTATTACACCCCGTTAAAAAAAAACATGACATCGTCGAAATCCGATGGACGCAAAAATATCGAAAAACGACGACTCGTCGAGGAACTGCACGCACCGGCGAGAAGAAATTTTCCCCGAAGACGCGTCATCGTGCGTGGGTACGATGACCTGTGGCAGGCTGACATCGTCGAGATGCGTCCTTACTCGCGTTTCAATAGAGGCTACCACTACATACTTACCGTCATCGATGTGCTGAGCAAGTACGCGTGGGCCGTGCCACTCAAGAGTAAAGGCGGAAGCGAGACAGCTGACGTTATCGCTAAGATAATTCGAGACAGCAAGAGGTGCCCGAAAAACTTGCAAACCGATATGGGGAAGGAATTTTACAACGCCGACGTGCAACGTCTCATGAAAAAACACTGGCATTAATCATTATTCCACATATTCGGTGATGAAGGCATCGGTCGTCGAGCGATTCAATCGCACGTTAAAGAATGACATGTGGAAGATGTTTACGCTCAATGGGACTTACAAGTGGGTCGACGCGTTGCCGCGACTCGTGTCGGATTACAACGCGCGCAAGCATCGAACGATCGGTGTGCGGCCCGTCGACGTTACTCCCGCGATCGCCGAAAGACTCTTGAACACGGTGTACAGCGAGATAAAGATTGCGGGTCCGGCAAAGTTCAAAGTAGGCGACCCGGTACGCGTCAGCAAGTACAAGACTGTTTTCGAGAAAGGTTACACGCCGAATTGGACAACCGAGGTTTTCAAAATTGTTAAAGTACAGCGTACTAATCCCGTAACCTATCTACTCGAGGACTATCGAGGAAAATCTGTCACCGGAGGATTCTACGAGCATGAAGCTGCATCGCGCGGCTTATCCAGACGTGTATCTCGTGGAGAAGGTACTTCGCGGATGGGGTGACGAGGTTATATGTGAAATGGTGGGATTCGATGGATCGCACAATTCATGGATACACACGGACACGTGATCTAATATAGATATAATGACATTATTGTTTATTGTATAAAAAATACATAAATAAAAATGTAATACATATAAAATTACATTAAGGAAATAAATATGTAGAAAATAAAATTTGAGAAATACATATAAGAAATATGAAAGAATTAAATCAATAGCGGGAGGATATCCACCAAAAAAAGGTGCATACAGACAGCCAAGAGCGTATATTAATATCAGGTTCAATATAAAACGTGGGAGTGCAGGACAAGAGAACAGAGAACTGACAGGAGGGGTACACGGGAGACAGACGGGAGGACGGGAGGGAGAAGGGAGACGGGCCGGGACGGGAGAGGGCATACAGACAGACAGATCAGACAGACAGACAGATCAGACAGAGACAGACAGACATGACAGAAGACAGACAGACAGACAGACAGACAGACAGACAGACAGACAGAAAGACAGACAGACAGACAAGACAGACAGACAGACAGGACAGACAACATACAGACAGACTAGACAGACAGACAGACAGACAGACAGACAGACAGACAGACAGACAGACAGACAGACAGACAGACAGACAGACAGACAGACAGACAGACAGACAGACAGACAGACAGACAGACAGACAGACAGACAGACAGACAGACAGACAGACAGACAGACAGACAGACAGACAGACAGACAGACAGACAGACAGACATACAGACAGACAGACAGACAGACAGACAGACAGACAGACAGACAGACAGACAGACAGACAGACAGACAGACAGACAGACAGACAGACAGACAGACAGACAGACAGACAGACAGACAGACAGACAGACAGACAGACAGACAGACAGACAGACAGACAGACAGACAGACAGACAGACAGACAGACAGACAGACAGACAGACAGACAGACAGACAGACAGACAGACAGACAGACAGACAGACAGACAGACAGACAGACAGACAGACAGACAGACAGACAGACAGACAGACAGACAGACAGACAGACAGACAGACAGACAGACAGACAGACAGACAGACAGACAGACAGACAGACAGACAGACAGACAGACAGACAGACAGACAGACAGACAGACAGACAGACAGACAGACAGACAGACAGACAGACAGACAGACAGACAGACAGACAGACAGACAGACAGACAGACAGACAGACAGACAGACAGACAGACAGACAGACAGACAGACAGACAGACAGACAGACAGACAGACAGACAGACAGACAGACAGACAGACAGACAGACAGACAGACAGACAGACAGACAGACAGACAGACAGACAGACAGACAGACAGACAGACAGACAGACAGACAGACAGACAGACAGACAGACAGACAGACAGACAGACAGACAGACAGACAGACAGACAGACAGACAGACAGACAGACAGACAGACAGACAGACAGACAGACAGACAGACAGACAGACAGACAGACAGACAGACAGACAGACAGACAGACAGACAGACAGACAGACAGACAGACAGACAGACAGACAGACAGACAGACAGACAGACAGACAGACAGACAGACAGACAGACAGACAGACAGACAGACAGACAGACAGACAGACAGACAGACAGACAGACAGACAGACAGACAGACAGACAGACAGACAGACAGACAGACAGACAGACAGACAGACAGACAGACAGACAGACAGACAGACAGACAGACAGACAGACAGACAGACAGACAGACAGACAGACAGACAGACAGACAGACAGACAGACAGACAGACAGACAGACAGACAGACAGACAGACAGACAGACAGACAGACAGACAGACAGACAGACAGACAGACAGACAGACAGACAGACAGACAGACAGACAGACAGACAGACAGACAGACAGACAGACAGACAGACAGACAGACAGACAGACAGACAGACAGACAGACAGACAGACAGACAGACAGACAGACAGACAGACAGACAGACAGACAGACAGACAGACAGACAGACAGACAGACAGACAGACAGACAGACAGACAGACAGACAGACAGACAGACAGACAGACAGACAGACAGACAGACAGACAGACAGACAGACAGACAGACAGACAGACAGACAGACAGACAGACAGACAGACAGACAGACAGACAGACAGACAGACAGACAGACAGACAGACAGACAGACAGACAGACAGACAGACAGACAGACAGACAGACAGACAGACAGACAGACAGACAGACAGACAGACAGACAGACAGACAGACAGACAGACAGACAGACAGACAGACAGACAGACAGACAGACAGACAGACAGACAGACAGACAGACAGACAGACAGACAGACAGACAGACAGACAGACAGACAGACAGACAGACAGACAGACAGACAGACAGACAGACAGACAGACAGACAGACAGACAGACAGACAGACAGACAGACAGACAGACAGACAGACAGACAGACAGACAGACAGACAGACAGACAGACAGACAGACAGACAGACAGACAGACAGACAGACAGACAGACAGACAGACAGACAGACAGACAGACAGACAGACAGACAGACAGACAGACAGACAGACAGACAGACAGACAGACAGACAGACA